>JAPZOX010000716.1:0-26290 GCA_037952655.1 Hymenoscyphus sp. LP001
ATACTCGTAGAGTATATTTAGTAATAGTATTCTAGCTAGAAGTAGTATTCGATTTGTTATATACTACCTAGATAACCGATCTATAAGAAGTCGATATTAGCCTTCTTAATAAGCGAATTTAATAGTAAATCGACAATACTACAAGAGAGCTTAAATACGTCAAATTAGACTAAAACTCGCTTAAATTATACGCTTTTATAGATAGCTCTTTTATAAATAATAAGGACTTATTATTATAAATTAGATACGTTATAGTACTTATAAATAAGAACGATAATACTAATATTTTATATTAGTCTTCTACTAAGTATAAAAGAGTTACTCGTAGCGTTTTAGCCTTAGAATTATATATAATAAGCTCCGGATTCAACGCTGCCGCTTCTATTAAATCAACTCTAGAAAGCATCTTAGGCTTTAAGGTCCCGCTTATTATATATACCGATTCGAAGTCTATTTACGAATATATAGCTAAACTAGGCACTACTAAGGAGAAGCGCTTAATAATTAACGTTATATACTTGCGAGAAGTATATAAGTTAAGAGAGATTAACGAAATTAAGTAGATTAATAGTAAGAGTAATCCCGCGAACGCTATAACGAAGAAGAACTACTATAACACTTTACAAAAGCTAATTAATACTAACAAGCTAGATATTAAGCTTATAGAATAGGTGGAACGGAATAAGAGATAATAGAACCTTTGAATAGAGTATTCTTATTAGTCGAGAGTATAGAATAGAGAGCTATAATTAGTTAAACTAGATAGAAGATTTTTAATAATTTTTAGATAGTAACTTCTACTGTTTTAAAGAAGTGCTAGTGTCGGTATAATAATAAGCGAGTAGCGCTTTATATAACCTTCTCGCTTAAGGTCTATTTAAGTAAACCGAGTAGCTAACTTTACTCGGTATATACGAACGATAATATACTCTTTTTATATTATACTATTAGCTACTAAGTTATACTAACAAAGGTATTTATTTTAATTATACTAGGTTTCTTAGAGTTAAAATTATATAAGATAGGTTTTTCTATAAATTTTACTTTAATTATCTAAAAAGCTCTTTCTACTTTCTAATTCTATTTAAAACGTACTACTTTTCTAAGTAGTATTAATACTAGTTTAGTAATCTTAGTATAGTCTTTAATAAAAGGCTAATAAAAATTCGTAAATCCTAGAAAAGACTATATATCTTTAACGTTCTTTAGCGACTTCTAGTCTAGAATATTCTAGATCTTTAATAGATCTATTTCTATTTTCTCTAGACTAACTAC
Organism: Hymenoscyphus sp. LP001; assembly: GCA_037952655.1. Classification (NCBI taxonomy): domain Eukaryota; kingdom Fungi; phylum Ascomycota; class Leotiomycetes; order Helotiales; family Helotiaceae; genus Hymenoscyphus; species Hymenoscyphus sp. LP001. The sequence goes on from JAPZOX010000716.1 coordinate 1,276, forward strand.
CTAGGCTAGGAATAGTATTCGAGTTACTCTAAACTTATATTTCAAAAGCTTAAAACGAGAATCCACTTTAAGTAGTTATTATAAAACTTCTTTTATATATCTCTTATACTCCTCTTCTTTTTTAGAGAAAACTAGAATATTATCTAGGTAATATATAACTATTACTTCTAATAGATCTTCTAGAATTTTATTATTTTATCTCTAATAGGTTACTAGTATATTATATAACTTAAATAGTATAACTATATATTTATAAAAACCTAATAGTAAAATAAAGACTGTCTTCTATTTATTACTAATCTTAATTTATATTAAGCTATAGATATTTTATTAATCTAGTTTTATAAATTTTACTACCTAGCTTAACTTATCTTATAAGTACTAGCTAGTAGATAATAGATAAGCGTTCTTAACTATTACGTTATTTACTTTCTTATAATTAATATATACTCTTTTATCTAGGTTACTCTTCTTTTAAATAATAAGTATATTTAAGGTAATAGATAACTTAGATTTCCTAATATAACTCTTTCTAATGTCTTTTTTAATATAACTTTCTATTTATTAGAGGTTTTTCTAGTTATATTTCTAAAGCTATTACTTTCTAAGGTTATAACTCTCTTTTAATTTAATCTTATAATCTTATAAGTAATATTCTAGTAAAGCTCTTAAGTCTTCTAGATTATTAAACAAAGTCTTAAATTCTTTATACTATATAGGTATTTTATTATTAGTAATTTAGCTAACTTATAGAGAACTCTAGATATAGTGTTCTAGTGTATTAGAAGAGATAGTACTAATCTTATTCTAGCTTAATAGTTATAAATATAAACCTATATATTTATATTAGCTAAATATTACTATTCTAGCCTTTTAACTAATATCTAGATTATATTCTTAAATCTATAGTATACTAAGTATTACTTCTTTACTTTCTATCTTAATAATATTAAATTATATATCTAATTAGTATTCTTTGATATTAGTTTTTATTAGAATAGTCTACTAATTAATAACTCTATTTTAATAAGCTATATCTATTCTATCAACTACTCTTAAGCGGTATAGTCTTATTCTCTTAATTAGAACGTTTAGTTTTTTTAAAGCTATTAGAGAAAGAAAGTTACTTATTACTTCTAAGTTAATTATAACTTATAGCTTTTTTCCTTAAATCTCTATAGTTACTATTAACTGTTTTTCTTCTAAAGTAGTATATAACTCTGATTTTATATAATAAACTCTAAACATATAGTCTCTTAAATTCTTTTCCTTAACTACTTAAATCTAGAACTAAGAGAAGAATACTACTTCTTCTATATTAAATAAAGCTACTTTATATATTTAATAATTTTCTACTATTCTAGTAGGTTCTAGTAAGATTTCTTTAAACTGTTTTTCTAATAACTAGTCTATAGTAGCTCTTAGTACGTATCTAATCTATTATATAGTTATTTCTTATATTACTTCTAGAAACTATAATTCTCTTATAAATAGATAATAAAATTCTTCTAGTTTCAATTCTACCTATTTAGCTATATTAAATTCCTACTATTTCTAGAAGAGTATATTAAACAGTTTATATAAACTATACTTTCTAAATATTATTCTATTATTTCTAATTAATATAACTATAATATAATATTTAAATTCCTCTAATATATACTTCTTAGGTATTATTCTAAGAAAAGCTATCTTGATTTGTTCTTAGAATTCTATTAGAACTTACTACGTCTATATACTAGTTTTCTCTTAAATATTATAGACTCTTTATACGTCTTCTACTTTAGAATAGCTAGGTCTTTTAATTTATTATTAGCTGTAGCTAGGTTCTTTTTCTTTAATAGTTTCTTATCTAGTAATTAGACTAACTAAAGTTATTATTTTAGAATCTTCTCTTATAATAGTATATATTATTAAGAGAGTTAGATTAATTCCTTATATTATATAAGAGCTTTAAAAGTCTAGTTTCTAGTTATCTATATATACCTAGCGATTTCCTTACTTAAATATTCTAATAAATGCCTAGGTTTCTTCTATACTAGAGCTTATATCTTAAACTTCTTCTAGACTAGATAATAAGTCTAATAATTCTAAAGAACTAGTTAAAGATAGCGATTTATATTCTACTTCAAGAGGTAATATATCTTCTATCTTAGATTATATATTATAATATTCTTTAAGAAGTAGATTACTATTATTATTAGTATTTTAAATACTATTTCCTTTATCGTTTTTAACCTATATTCTATATTTTCTAGCTTCGAGTTCTAAATCTATAAGTTCGATTCTATTAAGTAGAGCTACTTCCTTCTAGACTATAGTATTAACTTATTTCTTCTCTTTTAAGTCCTTTGTTATAAATCACGTATAGAACGGGGTAAGTAGTCTAGACAGCGGTCTAATAGAATAAGACACGAGTATCTAGGAAAGAAAAGGTAATATAAGAGGAGATTAGAAAGTATATAGTACTTAAGAATCTTAGGATCTCGTTATTAGAATTATATTAGGAATTACATAGTAAAAGATATTCGGTTAAATCACGTGATAGATCCCTCGGATCTAAGATAGGATTTTAGGATTCGTAGAGATTCTTAGATCTAGAGAGGTCTAAAGATCTAATTAAGTATAAAGGTTCTATATATACTAGTACGTCTACTACTTTAGATAGAAGCTTTGTACTTAACTTTAGTTATTAATCTTATTATCTTATTTAATATCTTTAATATAAGTAACGAGTTCACTTCTAAGTAAATAATCTAGTGTATTTCTACTTCTTCTTATATACTAACTATCGAGACTTAGTTACCTTTGTTCTATTTATTTAAGTTTCGTTATATTCTTTTTCTTAGTATATTCGTTTACTCTATAGCTAGATAGACTATATAAGTAATATAAGTTCTACTTACGTCGACGATTTCTTTCTTTCTAAGATAGTTCTTCTTTTTAAGAGTTTTTCTTTTTAGGTTCTTTCTTTAAAACCTATAATTTCTAAGTAGTATTAATTTCTATAGAATCTCTCTAATCCTTTTATCTACTTCTTTCTTATTAGTAACTATAGCTTTCTTTCTTCTCTAAGCTTCTTTTATAAATATAATTATCGATTTTAATTATATTATTTATTAACTCGTTTAAAGTATTAGAAAAATCTTCTTATATAAGTTTATTCTTAATACTATTCTTAAGTTCTTAATAGAATTGTTTATATAATACTTTATTATTCTATTCTATTAATATAGAGTACTACTAGAATTATAAAGCGTATTTAATAGCTAAACCCTTTTACTTAAGTAAATACAAAGCTCTAACTGCTTTTTTCTTTATATTAATAATGTATATGTCGGTGATTCTACATCTGGAAACCGGGATTGCCTAAACAGGGAATTGTCTCGCTTAGCGGCCCTGCTGCTCTAGCGCGCTTGCTGCTTTGCGACGGCTACCAGGGCCCCTGCTCACCCCTGGTAGCTCCAATTGAGTCCCCACCTCATGTATAAATCCAGTGCTGCTTCCCATCTCAACATCTGTTTCCCTTCCCAACTTTCCAATGCGCCTGCGGTATACCACCTTCGCCATGAGACCATCTCGGCCTTACCGTCATTCCACGAGACAGTCGTATTACGTACTGTCCTGATCCTCGAATTTTCCTCACCGGGCCCTCCGATTACCTGGTGCCCCTCCGTAAGTGCCCCTCAGTTCTCCATCGCTGGTGTTCTTGTCAGGTATCTGCTTCACACTGACTGACAAAGATCTCAGTCTAGCTTATCCCAATCACACCGACACTCTAAGACACGTCCACAGCCACGACGAAGCTTCCCCCCTTCTCCAGGTCCGCCTACGATTAAATCAAGACGCTATTACTAGGCTCCATATCGCTATCCTTCTCCAATGTCTCCGCTGAAATTCAAAATTCTCTAAATACCTAGCATCCTTCAGACTTCTCACAAGATTCCTCGCCAGGGAGAGGTATGACATAACCCTTGGTCAGCATTCAGCAGGAGGGTCTTTTTAGAAAGCAACTGCTTAGGGCAGGAGAGAGACAGCTCAGCTCATTACGCGGCAACACAAGGAAAAGGTAGAGCAAGCAATCTTAGAGAGGGTCCGGAATAATCTCGATTACCATATTTAGCAGATAGCACCTCAGTTTGAGATTGGCAGGACTTACAGTACAGGTCGTACCCGTTAGTGCCTAGCCAGGATGTAGACAACACAGGAGATGGCTAGAGTGATTAGAGGAGGGCTGGTTAAGCTAGCATAGGGTAGGGCGTCTCAAAACAACACGCTTTCCTACGAGCTAGAAGATTTCTCGCTGTTTTCGCTGTAAAAGGTTCTCCTTACAGTAATCGCCTTAAGCATGATTGCTTCATTAGGAAGTCTTCTCGGATCCGCCGAAAAACAACTACATAGTATAACGATGCATAGCCCATCTAGACGGCCCGATTCGCCTTTGGACAATACACGCTAGACACTCAGCTTACAAATACGAGGTGGAGCTCTCAGGATGGAGTTCCCCTTGACCCATCAGCGGTTCCAAAACTCCTGCCTGTCGAGACATGAAGCTGTGATCTGTCAATACTACAACTCAGCTATGCTAAGATGTCGTTGGGTGTCCCAACATTTCATGGCCTAGTGGCTACCGCAAGACTCTGGGTAGTGGCGCGGTTCTTTACTTGGAGGCTGGAGCGAGAAGCAGGGATGGCAGATGCAAACTGTAAATCGTATCTGAAATGCGTTATAGGACAGGCATATAAGAAGTCTTTATCTCCCCTATCTATATTCTGCATTTAATTGTCAGATTTCAAAGAGTCTCAGTGTGGTCAGTAATATTATCGCGATAAAATACTGCAGTATTTTCGAAGTTAATATTATCGTGATATTCCAGTAGTACGTATTTTTTTCCAAAGTCGATATTGTCACCATACCACACCAGCTGAATAATACCGTCACAATACTAATGGTATACTATGAGCCACAAAACCCACCTAATCCCCACATAAATGCTCGCTCAGACCCAGAGTAACCGCCACAAATCACGCTATTCACACTTTACTACCCTGCTACTTGGTGGTCGGGGTAACAGCTCCGCCAAGAATTCTCGCAGGTTCTAAGCTGCGCTTAGGCCACTACCAATCAGAATATTTATATGCCAGCACCGCTATTATTAACTACAAGGGTAATATAATAGATTCTACCTATTCAATTCTAATACTAAAACAACTACGAAGAGAGCTTACTTACGACGAGCGATTAAGAGTTCAAATTCTCTACTCTAATACTAATTTCTCTCGAGCTTAAATCTACTTATAAACTAGCTTTACTTACGACTAAGTTACCTACGCTCTATTCTACTGTCTTACTCTCTAAAAATATAAGACTAGCTGTTATATCTTACTTAATACTCTCTAAAGAAAGCGTCTTATTAATTAGATTACTATCTATTCTAAGAATAGATAGAAACTATAGTATAAGATTCCTAGAATTCTTAGTTAAGACTATAAAGAGTATACTATCTAAATAGCCTTTAAAAGAGAGAGTTTTAGACGTTATATCTCTTAAAAAAAGCTATCTCTTTCTAAAGATAATACTAATAAGTAGCTAGCTTAGATACTTAAGTATATAGATTAGATAAATAAGTAATAGAATACTATACTTTAAATAGATAAAACTTAGATATAACTAGATAAGTATAAAAGAACCTAAGTTATTTAAAAAGTAGATAAGAACTATAATAAAGACTATATCGTTGCTTAGTATTAAAAGAAGATAGAATAGATATTTTAAGAATCTATTTTAAGTAAATATAGTAGATATAAAGAACTCTTTTAGAAAAAGAATTAGAAGACTATAAATAAGAGCTTTTATAATAGAATTATTATTCTAATTATTAATAAGATCTTCTAAGAATATTCTAAGCTTTAATTCTAGTAGAATAATACTAGAGAATATACTTCTAAGTTTATATTATTAGTTTTTAAAAGAATAAAGATAAAGATTATAAAGTAACGTACTTTATAAGCGAGCTAGCTATCTAAGCGAGCTAGCTACTTTTTAAACTTTATAATAATTATTAACTTCTAGTTATATTATCTCTACTAAACAACGTCTAAATGTCTTCTAACGAAAACAAGATTAACTTAGCTATCTAAGCACTTGAAAACGACGTGTTAATTACCTAACGAAGCGCTGCGAAGGCTTATAATATCTCTCGATCTACTATTTCAAGCTAATACGCTAGAATCTAACTAAGACGCGATTATAAGCCTAATTCGAAGAAACTTACGAAGCTAGAGAAGGAGGCGATAATTAGATATATATTAGAGTAGGATTCGAGAGAGTTTTCAACTATAAAGGATATAATACGAGATATAGCTAATAATTTACTAAAGAAGCGCGATAGATAGTCTATAGATAGAAACTAGCTAGATAACTTTATTTAGTATATATCTAAGCTAAAAACTTAATAGAGTCGTTCTTATAATTATTAGTAAGCTTTAACTAAAGATCCGCGGATTATTAGTCTATAGTTTATACTTATATAGTTATTTAAGAATAAATATAGTATTATAGACGAGGATATATATAATTTCAACGAGACTAGTTTTATAATAGATATTATATTATCTTAGCTTATTATTATAAGTTTAGAGATATATAGAAGATATAAAAAAGTTTAGCTAAGTAATTATAAATAGATTATAGTTATATAAGAGTTAATAGAATAGATTAGATAATCTCGCTATTTATTATATTTATAAATAAAGTACTTATTTCTTCTTAGTATAAGAATATAGATATACTATTATAATAGTACGAAGCGGATACTACTACAAAAGAGATATATAGGAGTACGTTCGATAGAATAACTATGATAGTACTATTAGGAATTAATTAGAATAATCGGAATTGGAATTGCCGAGTCTACGTGTCGAATGAAATACGATACGGATGTTGTTTTAGGATTTAGAATAGCTAGATAGCTCCGGACTTACTATTGTCTAAACCTCTTATAAATAGCTGCCTCCTCTCTATTAGGAAAGACTAATTTAGTCTTTTCCTTCGTATTAGAGCCTAGTATTTAGATATGTTATTTTATCGAATATACTTTTATATACCTCTTTTATAGTAGTATCTATTTTATACTATTATATTAAAAGACCAAATTCGACTCCGCCGGGGACAGCCTGTTATAATATCTTACTTAAGCGCGCTAGCGTACCTGCTTTAAAATCGATTTAGCCTAGATTCGGATTAGTATATTAATAACCTTAAATAGCTAGGTAATTAGAGACTACCTAGACAGCTAGTAACACCGGGGTTTAGTATTTAAACAGTTAGCTAGTAAAATCGTAGGCGGTTCTTACGTCGATAGGAGTAGAATATACTAAGTGTTCCTAAGACTTCTAATAACCCTCTCTATATAGGGATTACTATATAAGATATAGACAGTCGACGATATACAGTTACCTAGAAGGCTCCCGAATCTACCCCTTAACCCCCCCCTTTTTCGAATCGACATACGACATGTCGAATTCCAAAGCTCCGCTTGAGAGCGTTGAGCAACCTACCAGGGAAGCCAGTAGACCCCCCTCCGAAAGGTCTACGAACCGCACTCGCACGCCTAAAAACAAAAGGTCTCGGAAAGGAAAGCAACCTGCTCGAAACCCTAAAGATAACCGAGACTTTTCTAATATAGACGAGATACGAGGTGTAGTATAAGGCTTAGAAGAAAAACTTTAAGACAACAACGATCGATTCGCCTAGTTAGAAAGGATAATAAGCGAACTCTAACTAGCTTCTACGAATCTACCTAGAATCGATCCTAAGCCTCTTTCACCTCTAAGTACTACGTAAGACCCTTTTTACTTAAGAGATCCTACCTCTAATACCTTCCCTCGACAGTAGACTACCCTCCTAGCCTTAGAAGGCACCCTGAATCCCCTTCTACTCTAAACTGCTAAAAGTAAGATTATAGAAAGGATTAAACTCTTAAATAACAGTACCTTACCTACCTACTAATAATAGAAGATATTAGTATACGATAGACTCCTAGTAAACGCTGATTATTATAATACTATACTAACTTAAAAGGCTCTTATCTAGAGAACAACTACTAGCTACGCTAGGAACTACCTTAAGCCTAGATACGAGTCTAAGTCGATTTATATTACTTTCTACGATTATTAAGATATAATTAAACTTTTAGATTTATATTTCTTAACTAGATATAAGATAGAGGATATATAGAACGCTTTCTAGGCTTTATAGATAGATAATACTAAAGGTAAAGAAACGTTTACTAACTTTAGAGGTCGTTTTTTAAGTATAGCTATACTTAGAGAGATACTAGAGTTAGAACAGTTCTTCTATATATAGGAAAAGATTATACTATAGCTACGAAACTCAGCTACTATACTTAAGAGACCTTAGAACTATAACTTCGTTAAAATAGTAGTAGATCTTCTAGCCTTAGATAAGGAAAGACGCTGAAACGCTAAGTTATATATAGCTAATATAACTAAGCTAGTTAGTATAACTACTTTAGTTAAAAAGACTACCTTTTAATCCTTATCTAGTATAATACTAAACCTTCTACTACTTAAATACGAATCCTTTTCTACTGTTTAAAGAGAAGATAAAACCAAGTCCTTATAAAGTACTCTAAATTAGTAGGAAAATAAGGTATTAGATAACATAGTTTATATAACTATATTTAAACCTAGATCGACGTTATATTTGTAACTGCCTCTTTATTATTCTAGATCTAGGATAGTAAGACTTAATTATTAGTAATAAATAGTTAAAATATTTTAAAATACTTCTTAACCTTACTAGGAATCAACTTATTTAGCTAGCCGAAACCTTACCGACTCTCTACTTTAGTAAGGAGTTCTTACTTTCTTTTACCTTCTAGCTAGATTCTAGAAGTCTAATTTAAATCGGATATAAATCGAAGAAGTACGCTATTTATTAGAACGAAAGACAAGAATAAGTAACCTCTTAGCTAAGTTATTACTATCTTCTACGATATCGACTTCTGAATTCTAACTTTTCTACCTCTAACTCCTATCTAAATCCTCTCTAATATGTTGAATAATCGAGGGATTAGACTATATACTCTTTTAGCGAATGCTTTGCTTTAGTAGGAAACATCTGATATAGGTAACATCTATAAACAAGGCTAGCTACGACTCGTATCCTACCTTTTAGCTAAACACCTTACTTAATAAACTGTATTCTATATAATAATCCTTCTACTACTAATACTACTGTCTATAGACACCGCCTACTGATATTATACTAATACTATACTAATAATACGAAGACTCGAGGACAAGTCTTTTTTAAGGAGAGGGGATATAATAGCACTATTAGGAATTAATCGGAATAATCGGAATTAGAATTGCCGAGTCTATATACTGAATAGAATATAATACAGATGTTGTTTTAGGATTTAGAATAGCTAGATAGCTCCGGACTTACTATTATCCGAACCTCTTATAAATAGCTGCCTTCTCTCTATCGGGAAAGACTAATTTAGTCTTTTCCTTCGTATCAGAGCCTAGTATTCGGATATGTTATTCTATTAAACGCACTTCTATATACCTCTTTTGTAGTAGTATCCGTTTTATACTATTATAATAACATATCCGGATACTAGGCTCTAATACAAAGGAAAAGACTAAATTAGTCTTTCTCCGATAGAGAGTAAGAGTATCTATATATAAGAGATCGGATAATAACAAAGTCTAAACCGGTATAGCTCTTGTAAATCCTAAAACAACATCTGTCACGTAATCTATTTAGTATATAACCTCGGTAATTCCGATAGCTAGCTATTACAACTATACGACTAGGTTATTAATATTAGTACTAATAGCTAGATAAATAATAAGCTTAGAGTTATATAGTTAAAGTATTTTAATAAGTATATAAAAGTATAAAGCGTTAGAGAATATAGACTATTAATTATTAATAGTTATAAAAGCTATAACTTACTCGAATTCTAGTAACTTTATAAAGACTTTAATATTATTACTCTTTATATATCTTTATATTTATTATATTTATTATAGCTACTTAATATTAGCTATTTCTCGTTATTAAAGTAAGTATATAGAAATAAGATCTTAGGCTTAGTATATAATTATATTAACTATATTACTAAAGAAATCTTCTTTTAAGCTTTTAAAATAGCTTTTTATAAAGCTTTTATAAAGAATAATATCTACGCGAGCTTTTAAGATACTAGGCTACTTCTATATAACCTAGAAGTTATATTATTAAAGCTTAATTTAAAGCTTTATATACTAACTCTAGTTATATTAGAAGATATTTTATAAGAGTCTAAAATACTAAGTAATATACATAAGACAGAGACTTAATTAATACTTATTTAAGACTAGATTCAAAGATACTAAGACTTATTACCTAGTTCTATTATTAAGTCTCTTAATTAACTAGAAAGAGACTCTACTAGAATAATATATAATATAGTATTAATATAAAAAGAAATCATAGATCTTTATAAAATAACTAAAGCTATAACTAAGTATAAAAGTTATAAAAGAAAATATATTTAGAGTTAAGAGATATTAATAGTAGAGAAAGTAATTAGTTTAATTACTTCTATAGAAAATAGTAATTAGAAGAGTAGTAGAGAGATAAAAAAGAAGGTTTAAATAGAGAAGTACTATAGACGTTATAGTAAAATTAGATATAATTCTTATACTTATTAAGTAGAAATAGTAGATACTAAAGATAGTAATAACTCTAAATAATCTTATAATATCTTTTATTATATAATAGCTTATTCTAGTATTAAGTAATTTATATTTAAAAATAAGTAGTTTAGAAAAGTAGCTAGCTCGCTTAAGTAGCTAGCTCGCTTATAAAGTACGTTAGTTTATAAATAACTTTAATTTAAATCTAATTAAAATAGTTTAGAATTAGATAAAGAATTATATTTAAAAGTACTATCTTATTATCTACTTATCTTATAAGAGATTAAAAGTAGCTATTCTTAAAATCTAGAAATCTATCTTTTATAAGAGAATAAGAGATAAGTTAATTAGAGAAATAAAAGATAGATATTAGATAATAATTAATACTAGAGATTATAGTATAAAATACTAGTAAAAATTAGAAAAGTAGTATTATCTTACTATTATCTTATATATCTCTCTTAGTATAGCTAATACCTCGGCGACGAAGTATATACTTATATTATATATTATAAAACTTAGAAAGTAGATAGAAATAGTTAAATAATTAAATAATCTAGTCTAAAAAAGAATTACTTATATTAGTTAATATTTTATTTCTACTTTAGTTCCTTGGCATTATCGCGATATTATCGCGATATTAATTAAAACACTAATAATATAAATAGTATTATTGTTGGGTATCGCGATATTTATATAGTACAAATAGTACTTATTAAAGTGGGTTCCAACAATATTACCGTGGTAGTATAATATTCCGAATACTACTGACCACACTGCACCGTACCTATCAACACGTTACACCTAGGGTAGCGAGACGCATTCCGTGCCGAGACACTGAAAGTTCGCATTGTCAACTTTCAGTTTATAATTTATATCAAATGATTCTCCTGCCCTTTTACCAAGTTACTAAGCTGTCTTGCCAAGACTTGCCAACGTCGTACAATACCTGGACCTTTTGAGGCGCGGCCCACTTCCCCAACCCTTGGTATAATCACTGCCCAGACCACCAAGTGACGGCAAGGTAAGAAGCCATCAACAATCATGCCTAACGATACGAATTACAGCATGCTAATGCTAGCGTGGCAGGATATTCCGCAACGTCAGTGACGATGGATGTGCATTCGGATGCTATGCAGCCTCAGAACCCGACCGAAGAATTGCAGAACAACACATCTGCCGTGCGGGTTTACCCTCGCGATTTGGATCTTCTTCGCGCTAATTCGAATAATACCTTATCATCTTGGGTACCTCCTCCAGATCCGTTCAACGTGTCACCTGCAGAACGATTGGCAATATTCTCAAATCCTGATCATCAAGAGAAGGATCTCGAGGAACACTTCTTCAGGCAAATCCACGAGGCCATTTCAAGCGATCGTATGCATGTGCTGCGCAGTTGGAGATTCGTCCGTTGTTACAAGCTTGAGGGAAGCGAAGAGCTTTGCCACGAAGAAGAAATTGGGGGGTCCACTGGAGGCAACGGTTGGTTGACAACACACACATGGAAAGTGGGCAGGGAGATCGCGGCGGGTGGGTTTGGCTGCGTTCATCTCCATCAGAACATAGACGAGAATCGTACAACAGAGCTCCGAGCAGTGAAGAGTATCTATCTCAAGACTCTCAAGAAGAAAGAAGTTGACAAGGTACTTCCGGAGATCAACAGATTTTGGGCTCGGGAGCTGGAGACGATATTCACATTCTCAAAACTTGAGACTGAGAAGGTAAATAGTGATAGTCTCTTGTTATCACTTTACACCAAACTGACCAAAGCAGCAACTAGGCATGTTCATCGAAGCATCTTCTTGGTACACCATCTCAACTACCTTATACATTGCCATGGACTATTATGAGCTTGGTAATTTGGACTCTTTCATTGAGGCCAATATTAACAAAGGCGAAATGAGAATCTCTTTGAATGATTGTCGATCAATTATCTATCAAATGACGAAGGGTATCGGATACATACATTCAAAAGAGTTCGTCCATAGGGACTTCAAGCTCAAGGTCAGTACTACGGTAGTCTCTTTTGATGATAAGACACGGGCTCATGGCGTCAAGAATATCTTAATCAAGAGTGGACCCCCAAACATCAGTATTAGGATCACAGACTTTGGACTCTCGAAACGCGGTCGAGATATCGAAAGGGATCCCGCTGTCGCTTCCCTGCCTGTCGCTTCCTTACGCGGTAGCTCTGCCCACGGATCAGTCAAATTCATGTCACCCGAGAAGGCCAGACATTTTACGGATGGCGATAGGTCATATCACGATGACTTTGAGAGCGATATTTGGGCTTTGGGTGTTTCCGTCTTTAAAGTGCTGACGGGAAATGTGCCCTTTCCGATCACGCAGGAGGACGACTCGCTTAAGCATATACTTGATAAAGAACTGTGCAGAGAACATATTAAAGAAGGGGAGAATAAGATTCAGAAGTTCATTGTGGAACATGGCAGTAGAACAGCGCCAAGACACGGCTCTGGAGCCTGGCAGCATCGTCACTTATTTCGTTTCTTGTTTGACTTGTTACAACCAACTGTAAAGCGTCGGTTGAAAGGCTCTGATGCCGCAGCTCGTATGGATTTTGGGTGGATGAAGGAGTGGGAGTAAATGTTACTGTCTAGACCGTATAGAGTTTGCTTGGGTCAGGGTTCACAGTCGGCATGACATAAGAAGGGAAAGGCTAGAAGCTAATCATTGATAATCATTGCAAGCTGGCAAATATTGGACTGCCCTCCAGTTCAGACTGGTTGAGCACTTAGAGGAACACCCAGAAGAAGTCCCAACTTGCTCTCACAGAATATAACAGATGCTCCTCCTAGATATCAGCCATCAAACGCATTCCCAACCAATGTTTCAAGCCATACACCAACCCAAGCAAAACATAACATGCTCGACACTTCCGATACCCAGTCCATGTGTTCTGTGATTTGAGCATTCATTCATTATATCATCGAAGGTTGCGTTCTCCCGCCGACGCGTGGCTCGAGGCAGAGAGCGAGACGGTATCCGAAGCGTCTTCCGCAGGTCCCTTGGATGAATCGGCAAGAGAGACAGTATCGAAGGAGTCTTTGAATCGTGCGGGTACATGGCTCGTGTACGCAAAAGTGACCATATCGAAGGTTTCTTTGGTTAGTGCTTCAGCTCTTGTCAGCGGATCAACAGTCTTCCAGCTGGACCGGGGTATTGACTCACTCCACGGCTTTGCCATGCCAGCTCCAATCTTCCTTAGAATCTGTGGCATCTTCGATGACAATGGAAATTTGAAGCCCGGGAGAAGGAAACGCCAAGTTTGTCACACGAGAGCTGTAGATTTTTGGCTGCCTTCAGGAAGGCGGGGAGGGGAATCTAGGGACCTCCGCCGTATTTCTATCCAGTGCAGTAACTAAGCGGCTCGAGAATTCGGCATAACGAGCAGCCTGCAGTCTCATAATATATTTGCCTAATTAGCTACTGTTCCTATCTGCATATGCATTGGCAGCGTGTCCATTGGCCGCAGATGCATTCTGCGCCATAAGAAGATAAAATATTACAGTCCAACATTTTGGCTCTCTCCCCAGGCCTTATTGCGCCACCACAACGAGTTCATACTGCAAATGTAGTCAACATTGCCTTTATGCTTCATCTCGCCTTTGGCTATATTTTTTTACTTATTTCCGGTCGCATTTCGATGTGCAAGAGGATCGGGACGATAGGCTTTGATGAGACTCTGGGCAAAGCTGGGCAGGCAGCCCCGCTCTCATCCCTTGGAGGTGTGGTTGCACAATATGACATATCCCTCACTAGCGTTAATGCTGCTTTAGACGTTCAAAGAAAACATACACTTTTGGCGCTTCTAACAGGTCTCCGCAACCCTATAAAGGCTATCTAATATTGAAAGCTTCAAGCTCGTACGGGAAAGAATAGTTGTCGGATTTTTTTTTTTTGAAATAAATAAAACGTAAAAATTATAAAAGTACTGAAATTCGACTTTTTGAAACTCCGGCAAGCCAGTATAAAGCGGCATTGACACTACTGCTGCAGTGGTAGGTCGGGCGTTGTTGGCAGGGACGCGGGCACCAGTAATGACAGCCTTAAAAATGAAAGTACAGGCAGAAAAGTGATAAGCGGATTCTCGCCACAAACACTCGTCATCGGTGAGGATGATGCGACCCAGAATCGCTGCCTCGTCCGTTAAGATCTTGCGGCATATATATCTTTTCAACGTGTATGGAATTTTCAGACGTTTTAAGGAGAGGCTTAAAATTTATTATTATTATTATAATAACAGGCTTTGGGGCTCCACCAAACAAACATGTCCCGTATCCGCCGCTTTTTGCGAAGAGACGATTCAGCCGCTAGTGATGATAGCACGAATCCGTCTTCAAGCAAACCTCGGGTTGGACTATACCCTTTCTACACAAGTGATGAGGCAACTGTAGAGTACGATATCCATGCCTTTTATGGACAATGCTAAGTTATATTCAGCATTCTCTTTCTCCATGGCTTAGGCGGGCACTGGTGGGACACATGGAGATCTCCAGAAGCACAAACACCATGGCCAGCGCAGTGGCTACCCAGCCGTGTCGGCCACTCGAGAATTCTGTCGTATGGCTACGATTCCAGAGTAACTCACTGGCGTCAGGTAGTCGCACAGAATTCAATTGGTGACCATGCCAACAATTTATTGCGCGACGTGTCCAATTTTCGGGATGAGGATGAGACTGTTGTATTGTCTCCGTTGTCTATATTCCTCGACGCTAATGCCACGCAGAATACTCGTCCTCTCTTCTTCGTAGTGCATAGCATGGGTGGAATTGTTGTCCAAGATGTAAGCTTTTAAGTACACGTCCACCCACTCAAGCTCAAGCTCGGTACAGGCACTTGTGAGATCGAGATCGAGTCCAGATGACCATGTCCGACAAATATTCGCATGTACAAGAGGTATCATCTTTCTCGGCACCCCGCATTCTGGGACTGAGGCTCTAGCCACGTGGGCCCAAGGTTTGGCATCGCTGCTTGGACTCATC
This sequence comes from Hymenoscyphus sp. LP001, assembly GCA_037952655.1. Taxonomy (NCBI): domain Eukaryota; kingdom Fungi; phylum Ascomycota; class Leotiomycetes; order Helotiales; family Helotiaceae; genus Hymenoscyphus; species Hymenoscyphus sp. LP001. Next base: position 16,994 of record JAPZOX010000716.1, read on the forward strand.
AAGCAAACTAACCCTAAAATCCTTGATGCATTACGTGCTAGCTCAGAGCTGCTGTATCGAATTCAAACTGCATTTCATACCATGATCCGGGATTGTAGAAGAGCAGGCGACGAAAATATCAATATAACTTGCTTTTTTGAAGAGCTGCCCGTCAAGGGCCTGGGCTTCGTGGGTCAATCTTCCTTCAGTCCCATTAGCCACAATTTCCAGAAGCTTGTCTGATGTCTAGAGATAGATCGTTACAAAAAGTTCTGCCACTCTGCCTTCATATCAGTCAACGGGATTGTATCACAATCATACAGAAATGACACGCTTCAAAAGCGCAGAAGAGCCAGGATTTATGGCAGTCACAGGCGACCTAGTACGCTGGTCAAGAAGATATCGAGCGGCAGCACAGCCACCAGTTGTGAAAGACTCAACTACATCTAGCAAAGGCCGTAAGTAGTCGGGCTTCGGTAACAAGCTGAAGCTTTGTATACTACGCACTTGATCCTGGTCCCCTACTCTACTGACATATCAAAAGTGGTCTTGCTCGGGCGAACCCTTACTATCCCTTACTTCCCATACAGTAGAAACCCTCACTTCGTCGGCTGCGAATCCATCCTGCGTGATATCGAGGATCGCCTGACCTACGAGACACAAGTCGCGCTTCATGGCATTGGGGGCATCGGGTAAGTTGCGCCATCTGCCATTTTCTTGCACCACTGACCGAGGAGGAAAACCGAAATTGCCACGGAATTCTGTTACAGGTACCATGAGGAGCATCCCAATGTTTCAATATTCTGGATACCATGTCACAACGATACATTGATCGACATAGGCTTTCAAGAAATTGCTCGGCGCCTCAAACTTCCGGACTACGATAATCCTAAGGTCGACCAATTCCAGTCAGTCGTGGAGCACATGTCAGGAGAAGAAGCCGAGCCGTGGTTGATGGTCCTAGATAATGCAGATGACTTCAAGTTGATCACTGAAGGCAAAAGAGCGTTTGCGAGACTTCTACCCAGATTTCGCAACGGTTTGGCCATCATCACCACGAAAGATCCTTACGTTGCACGAGCCGTCGTCACATCTGGACGCTGTAGTATTACTGTTAACAGCCTTACTCCGACTGATGCACGGTCTCTGCTACGCTCTAAATTTCCAGACGATGCCAAAATCGAAACGAAAACTGAGCTAGAAGTCCTTGAAATCCTGGAGTATCATCCACTTTGCATAACCCAGGCTGCTGCGTATATCGAGCAGAGCGAAATCAGTCTGCACCAATATTGGCAGGAGCTCACAGAGAGTGAGGCTAGCTTGGTAGAGATCCTCAGTGACGACTGTATCGATGTACGAAGAGGTTTTGATGGGCCCAACTCCGTACTCCGACTATGGAAGCTGTCGTTCGAGAAAATTCAGAGAAATTACCAGCAGGCCGGGGAGCTGCTTTCCGTCATGGCATTTTTAGACAGGCAAAATATCCCACGCAATTTGCTACAAGGTGTTGTCGCCAGCCGACACCAACTCAATTCTGCACTTGGAACTCTGCAAGGGTTTTGCCTGATCAAAGGTGAGAAAACACAGGACACTTTTAGGATGCATCGACTCATTCAGCTGGCTACCAAATTCTGGCTCCTCAGCAATAAAGAAGATCATGAAGCCATGGCCCTGAAGCTGGTCTCTAAGAATTTCCCCGGGCCTAGCAACGAGGACTATGACACCCAGAGACAACTTCTGCCTCATGCGAAAGTGGTCGAATCCTACAATTTTCATGACGATTCCAACAAGATTATACTCGCCGGGCTCCAGCACAAATTAGCTGCATACTATTGGTACGCTGGCCAATACGACGTAGCTCAGCGAAGCTGCCAGATAGCATACGAAAGGCGAATCTCGTCTCTCGGACCTCTGAATGAGGATACTGTTCATACCCAGAGTCTTTTGGGGGTCATTAGGCGATATCAAGGTTTCTACAGCGAAGCGTGCTCGCTTCAGGAGGAAGTGCTTCAGCGGAAAGAGTCTATTTTTGGGGTTGATCACTTGGATACCATTGACACTGTTAGCGATCTTGCTGATGTCAAAGAACGACAAGGATGTTATGCAGAGGCAGAAGGAATGGCCCAACGTGTATACCATACTCGGGTGAAATGCCTTGGAGCGCTGCACCCGAAGACTCTACAGAGCCTGATGAACCTCGCCACGTATAAGCGACGACGTGCCAATTACAAGGACGCCGAGGCTCTCGGCCGGCAGGTTCTGCAGATGTACGAATTGAGCTTAGGCCAAGACCACGCCTTAACACTCACGAGCGGATACGCCTTAGCAGGAACCCTACGTGAGAGTGGACAATACGGCGAGGCGATCACCATTAGCAAGCGAGTGCTGGAGGGAAGAAACCACATATGCGGAGACAATCATCCCCAGACGCTGCTTGCGCTGAATAATCTCGCCATAGGCTATCGACTCAACGGGGACTTAGAGATTGCCGAAGCGCTTTACCGCCAAGTGTGCGAGGCGAATGACAAATTGCAACGGTCAGATCATCCTGAAAGTCTCCAAACCCACCAAAATCTAGCGCAAGTTGTACGAGATCTCGGAAAGTTTGAGGAAGCGGAGAGGATGGGCCGTCATACTCTCGCTCACCGAGAACTCGTGCTGGGCAAAGACCATCTTTCCAGCGTGAACACCGCTCACAACCTCGCGCTCACACTCGATCTCCGAGGGAAATATGAAGAAGCCGAGACGCTTGCGAAGCGGGTCCTGGAACTGCGCACCCGACGCCTTGGAGAGTCCCACGCTTACACAATGGATACTTTGTTTCTGCTTGCTTCCATTGAAGAACACACGGGCCGTGTACCAGATGCCATCGTCAAGTATACTAAGGTGCTGGAAGAGAGAACGAGAATGCTTGGATTACAACATCCTGAGACGCAGAGAACGATGGAACGCCTTCAACAACTCAAACAAAAGGAGCCCTTGGCTACCAGTTAATGCAAGCTACCAGGTTTAGATGGTCTTAGACTCCTGTTGATATGACAGCCGAGCCAACAGCTGGTTTTTCATAGTTGAAAATGTCGTTTAGCCCGGGAGGAAAGGCTGCCGGGCAATCTTGGTGTAATGGTGTGAAGCATATCGGCTACCTAGCTTTCTACTAGGCCAAAGAGCGATGCTGGAATTTGAAACAGGATGATTAATTTTTTGTGAGGAGAGAGGTGGACGGTAGTGCGAGGTTAGGGGTAGGGAAGGGGATCTAGATGGAGAAGGACCTGGAGTGGACATCTTTATGCTAATAAACTTTGATAGCAACATCTGCAGATACTAAAATGCCACTGGGCAGGCGCAAGCAGTGAGTCCAGTAGTGTCACGGCAGTATAATATTACAATATTCGGCGAGGCATATATTATCACCTAATACTAATAGTGTAAACAATATCTATGGTGTTGTACGATTACGACGCCATATTTATTAGCCACACTACGTCGTATACTGCCAGTTATTGTTAGGTGGGTCGAACGCTAATTTGACATACTTGAAGTTATTCTCAAATTTTTCATAGCAATTAACACTTTTACAATAGATAAGGTAATATGCATGTAAAATAATTAAATTTTCATAACACTACCAAAATTGATATATTTATATAGAGGAAAAGAGTAGTAAAAAGTACTCGATACTGATAAAAAGAAAGAAGTTGAACAGAGGGAAAAAGCTCTCTTTAAACCCAAAACCGAGCTGATATCTAAGCAAATTCATGGGAAGTTCAGAAGCGATTATCCCTCAATATATAAGACATATTATTATTATCTTAATTCCTTAATATCGGCAGTGATTGACTTTATACTAAACTTGTCGGGATAACATGACAAAGGTCACGTGCGGGACTATTCCGCATTCAGACAAGCGCGGATGCAAACGCGTATATCTCAACGACGATGTAGATAGACAAGAATGAAGACAACACAAAACCAGACCATATGATACTATTGTATTAAGTGATCACACCCTGTGATGCCAACAAAACTCGTGATAGATTCGCGTTTTGCGACACCGAAAAAGTCAAATACGTCAGGCGCGATTAAGATAAAGGATGCTGTGGAAAATATATTTGATTTTTCATAGTGTTAACCCCGAAGCTAAAGTTATAGTTAGTTTAAATAAAGAATGATGGTGTTATTAAATATAGGTATGGTGTGTGTGTGTGTGTGTGTGTGTGTTCTATTTTACGTCTATATGAGGGGCCAAGTGTAGGGCGAAGGTTTTAACCTTACAACCTACATATGAAGCCAGCCTCGATCCCTATGGAATATAAGACGCCAGGGGAGGAAGGCCATTGGCAGTGGTCTAGTCAACTAGTATGTACATTTAAGACGCACCTGCATTTATACAGTTCTGCTAGTGCTAATCGGTGGTCCCTTGGGAAGATATTGATCCGCCAACTTGCGGACTGGCCCCCTATTCCATTGGCCCGTAACCCCCTTGTTCCTGCTTCCCCCGCCCGTAAGTATTGTTTTTAAGGAAATATCAGTAATGAAAGAGAATAGGAAAATATAATGAAATGTAACGAAGGAGAGTAGTGTGTATGTGACGACACGCACAGCTGATGGACCGCGCAAGAGCACGACTACGTCAGGTATCACGAGTGGTGAGGTTGACACTGTGGAACTGTCTATTCGAAGATTCTAAGCTGAGGAGAGAAGAGAAGAGAGCAGAGCTCGAGAGCCAGAGGCTCTTAAATACATGAGGTGGCGCCAAGCTATGTGCGATTAACCGAGTCTCAGCCAGGGGCTGGTTTGAGGCATGGTGGCGGTCAGAACCGTCACAGTGTAAGTCGAGACAGGTGTTATAGTCCCTGATCCTGTCTATGTCAGGGGCAGATCTTCGTAAAGTATCTTGAGTCTGTTAGCCAGCTGGCCAGCTTGCGGGACCCTTGGGGCGTTCCCAGAAGCCAGGGAATTGCTTCTGATGTTGTTTTCTTTTTGAATATTTTCCTTACAGAGCTAAGTCTGCAAAAGAAGAGGTGTAGCGGAGTCTTTGGTCGTCCATAAGAGCAGTTAGGTGTAAAATCTGTGTATTAGAACCGGTCGTGGTAGGCTGTAAAGTCGCCGTGTTAAGAACGCGCTACTAGAATTGACCCTAGTGCTGCTCTGTTGAGCTGTAGCTATTCTGTGTTTGTGGTATAACAGACCGCTAGGTCTATGTAGTTTGCGGGCGCTGTTGTAGACCATAGTTTGGTTACGGCTGTCTTTGCGGACGACTTTGCCATCCTCTTAAGTGAGGCCAAGGTACAGATTGCGTTTTCTGGCGTGGGCATTGCTGCTCCTTGTTTTGTGGCTTTGTCAGCGGCCTCGTTGCCTGGGATATTGAGATGGCCTGGTACCTAGCGTATTCTGACAGTTCTAGGGGGTGTAGTTGGCGAACGCTGTCGTAGTGGCCATTTGTGGGCGACCTCACAGAATTCCTAGAAGACTGATTGTGAGGAGCCCGCGAAGGGTGTAAGTAGCCTGGTGGCTACCTCTAGGTTGTCTAGGAATACCCAGAGATCTGTGGCGTACATAGCTGAGGGGAGATTCAGGGCTGCCCGTGTTCCGCATAGAGCGGCCGCTGCCTCTGCGTCGAATACCTCTGCGTTAGGGCCTAGAGAGAATGCTTGTCGGTCAATTTGGTGTCCGTGTTAATAGGTTACTAATCCGCCGCTAGTGTCTCCGTTGGTGGCTTTACTCTTTGAGCCGTCTGAGAAGACCTGGATGTCGTAGGGTAGTATTGTCTCTAGGAAGTCGGTAAAGTCCTTTGCTGCCTCCTTTTTCCCGCGTCCTTATAAACTAGAAATACAGATAGCAGTTTCCTAACAGGTCTCCTAGGTTCCCCACAGGCTATATTCGATTAGATTAACATGTTCTAACCTAGGGAGTGCTAACACTAGTCGTACAAATCTCGTTCCCTTATTAGTTGTTTATAAAATCTCGTTTATACGGATCTATAGCAGGTGTATTAGGTCTAAGCGAGCTATATAAGCTATAAATGTCTAAGTAATCAGATTAAGCTCGATTTCTAGCAGCTGAAGACGTGCTTCTTTATATAGAGCTAAGGTTTATATAGTTCAGTAGACTAGCAAGATTGCTTTTACACTAGTTAGAACTACTTTTTCGAGTATTTATAGATGTTTAGCGATTTTGTTTAATACCTTCTTATTATTAACTGTTTTATATCTACTAGACTACTAGGTCTTCTACTACGTAGTAGCTCTTTTTAAGTATATAGGCTGTTACCGCCTATTAGAGAAGAATTAGAGGTACTTTATAAGTTGTTTTTCCTAGCAATCGTAGAGTAGTATTAACTATAAGCGCTTTTGTAGCTAGAATAGTAACATGTTGTCTAAACGTTAGATTATAGTTATTACGGAGTTAGAGGAATTAGTAGTAGATCACGTATAGTAGTATAATACGTGTATACTATAGATACTCTATATACTTAGTAGTCGAGGTAATAGCTCTACTAAGAATTCTTATAGGTTCTAAGCTACGCTTAGGCTACTACTAATTAGAATATTTATATACTAGCGCTGCTATTATTAACTATAAGAGTAATATAATAGATTCTATCTATTTAATTCTAATACTAAAACAACTATAAATTATAATAAGCGATTAAGAGTTTAAATTCTCTACTCTAATATTATAATAGCTAGCTATTAGAATCATATACTAAAGATATATATTAAATAGAATATAATATAGAGATTGTTTTATTTTAGAAATATAGAACTTTAAAATACTTAGATATTATTATTATCTAAACCTCTTATATATAGATACTCTTACTCTATATTAGAAAAGACTAATTTAGTCTTTTTCTTTATATTAGAGTCTAGAAATTAGATATATTATTCTATTAAATATACTCTTATATATCTCTTTTATAATAGTATCTAATTTATACTATTATATTAAAAGACTAAATTCAACTCTATTAAGAATAGTCTATTATAATATCTTACTTAAGTATATTAATATATCTACTTTGAATTTAACTTAGCTTAGATTTAGATTAGTATTATAATAATCTTAAATAGCTAGATAATTAGAGACTACTTAGATAGCTAGTAAAATCGTAGACAGCTCTATATTAATAGAAGTAGAATATACTAAGTATTTCTAAGACTTCTAATAACTCTCTCTATATAGATATTACTATATAAGATTTACAAAGTCGATATTAAGTTACTTAGAAGACTTCTAAATCTACTTTTAAATCTCTTTAAATAGTATATAATATACTAGAATAAGAAGTAATCTTAGGTTCTTTTAATACTCTATTATAAAGTATTAAGTAATCTTCTAGAATAAATAGTAGATACTCTTCTAAAAGATCTATAAACTATACTTAAACTCTCTAGAATAAAAAGTCTTAGAATAATAAAAACAAAGATTTAATATATAGAGACTAATAAGACTTCTCTAATAAAGACAAGATATAGAGTATAATATAAGACTTAGAAGAAGAAGTCTAAAATAATAACTATTAGTTTATAAAGATAGATAAAATTATAAAAGACTTCTAAGATTAGTTTAAAAGCTTCTAAATTATATCTAAACTATCTTCTCTTCTATAATCTATACTAATACTAGACCTCTTTTATATAAGAGATTCTATCTCTAATATCTTCTCTTAATAGTAGACTATTTAACTTAAGTCTAAAGATACTCTAAATACTCTATAATCTACTAAAAGTAAAATTTTAGAAAAAATTAAATCTTTAGATAATAGTATATTACCTACTTACTAATAATAGAAGATATTAGTATATAATAGACTTCTAGTAAATACTAACTATTATAATATAAGTCTAACTTAAAAAGCTCTTATATAGAGAATAACTATTAGACTTACTAGAAACTATCTTAAGCTTTAATACTAGTCTAAGTTGATTTATATTACTTTCTACAATTATTAAGATATAATTAAACTTTTAGATTTATATTTCTTAACTAGATATAAGATAGAGGATATATAGAACGCCTTTTAGGCTTTATAGATAGATAGAAAGGATTATACTAGAGAAACGTTTACTAACTTCAGAGGTCGCTTTTTAAGTATAGCTATATTTAGAGAGATACTAGAGTTAGAACAATTCTTCTATATATAAGATAAGATTATACTATAGCTTTAATACTCGACTACTCTACTAAAGAGATAATAGAATTATAACTTCGTTAAAATAGTTATAGATCTTCTAGCTCTAGATAAGAAACGACGCTGAAATACTAAGTTATACGCTACTAATATAACTAACTTTATAAATATAATCACTTCAGTTTAATTCTTATCTAGTTTAATACTAAAACCTCTACTACTTATATATATATTCTCTTCTACTATTTAGACTACTTCTTAGATATTTAAACCTAATTACTCTTAGCTACTTAATATTAAGAGAATAGTCTAAAAAGTAGACTAATAGAAAGATAATCTATAAGTCCTCGTAGAGTATCTTAATTTAGACTTAAATTACTAAGAAAACAAGGTAGTTTAGATAAAGTATATCTTCTAGGCTTATATAAATACTTAGTATCTGTTTATAGATATAATAGTAGTATTAAGAATAAGATAACATAGTTTATATAACTATATCTAAATCTAGATTAGTATTATATCTATAACTATCTTTTTATTATCTTAGATCTTAGATAATAAGACTTAATTATTAGTAATAAATAGATAAAACACTTTAGAATTCCTTTTAACTTTTCTAAGAATTAACTTATTTAGCTAGCTAAAACTTTATTAACTTCTTATTTTAGAAAGAAGATCTTACTTTCTTTAATATAACGAAACTTAAATAAACTAAACAAAGATAACTAAGTATTATTAGTTAGTATATAAGTAAGAAGTACAAATACGCTAGATTGTTTACTTAGAAGTAAACTCGTTACTTATATTAAAGATATTAAATAAGATAATAAGATTAATAACTAAAGTTAAGTATAAAGCTTCTATCTAATAGTAGACGTGCTAGTATATATATATCTTCTTACTTACGACTAGAGTCTTTTACTTAACTAGAGTTCTTAACTTTTAAGACTTTATAAGTCTAAGAACTCTATTATATAAGAACTCTATTACGTAATTCCTAGTATAATATAACGAAACTTAAACGAACTAAACAAAGATAACTAAGTCTCAAAGGTTAGTATACAGGTAAGAAGTATAGATACGCCGGATTGTTTACTTAGAAGTGAACTCGTTACTTATATCAAAGATGTTAAATAAGGTAATAAGATTAATAACTAAAGTTAAGTACGAAGCTCCTATCTAAT
>JAPZOX010000717.1:0-26201 GCA_037952655.1 Hymenoscyphus sp. LP001
GCGGCAGAGAACAAGGCTGAAGAGGTTGTAAAGCTCCTACTCGCGGTGGACGGGATCGATGCAAACCTCCAAAACAACGACGGTCAGACGCCGTTATCATACGCTACAAAAAAGGGCCACAAAGAGACGGTGTGGTTACTAGCCAGCAAGCTTGCAAACGCGAGCACCCACCCTGATCAGACAGCGCTATCGTGGGCGGCCGAGAAAGGCTACGAAGCGGTAGTAAGACTATTATTATCCTCGACCCATGAAGTAAACCCGGATCATCAGAACAGCGACGCCCAGAGCCCACTCTTCGAGGCAGCAAAAAACGGTCATTGGGCAGTGGCAAAGCTACTTGCACTTACAGACTGCACTACCTTGCACTTCCTGGTCCAAGAAGGGCAAACCGCACTGATAAAAGGTCTTCTTAGTGTGGACTATAATGTCTGCACGAAAGATAATCTTAGTCGAACCGCTTTACATATCGCAGCGACCTATGGTCATTTAGAGATCGCGGAAAATCTGATTTCATCGGGAGCAGAAGTCAACGCGGAAGATGTTAACGGCACAACACCATTAAACAACGCAATTCGACATGGAAAGCAAGAGATTATTAGGCTGCTGCTCAAGAGCTCGGCGCGAGTGAAAGGTATAATGGCTGATCAATGGCTAGTTTCATATAAGAAAGATGCGGCAAAAGCCGTTATGTCACTGTCAGAAGGGGCAGGCGGGAAGAAAAGTCTTCGCTTTATCGACGTAGTATCGGACTATTTCCCTCGGGGGCAGGCTGATCCGCAGGAAGAAAAGTGTTTGCTGTGAGTGAACCATCCATCTTGCCTCGAAATACTCAGCTGATTGTGGCAAGTTTGTATTCGAATTACTCCACCTGGTCACGATCTATGACTCCTCCCCTGTCGGGCAATTTAAAGTTGGAGAAATCCCGATTTCTCTATGAGCTGCAGACCCATACGTCAGGTGCTAGCGTTTATGTCATTGTCTTGCTTCCAATCGCAAATGGCCGAGAAGGCCAGGCAAACCTCGTGGATACCTTTGATTGGCGAGAGTGTGGAATAGCGTGGACTCTGTCGCTCCCTACGAAACAAGTAGATGGACCTCATTGGAAGACGAGGGCCTACCTCAGCATGCTGCCCTACGGTTGGATACCAGAGGATGGTCTTGACTTCTTCCAACAGTTCGTAGACAATTTGAAACAGAAGTGGTTGAAGCTGTGCGATTTAGCTGAGGAACATCTATCTAAGCGTGTTGAGTTCACCCGGATCAGTTCCAGTCGTGGTCGAGCTATACTGACAAATCATAGCGTATTGATCAATTGGATCAGAAGGGAGGAAGTTCTGAGTTTGTGTATCACGTTGCTGAAGACGCTCGGCAGTGGGCTGAACTCCGTAGCACCCTATCGGGTCAAGTTCGTAGTTCAAGGAATTTTGCTGTGGAATATTGCCGTCGCCATAATAAAGACAAGGATCTAGAAGCTCTACAGAAGGTCACCGATAGCTTTTCTGACGATGTTAGTGGTCGGATTAGCCAGCTAGACCAAACTATAAGGGACCTTTTACAACTGGCGAGTATTCAGTGGTCATTTCTAACAATGAAATCTGCTGATGTTAAGTAGGAGTTTGCCTGGGTATCGATCAATGAAGCCCACAGGTCAACAATTCTGGCAACCAGCATGAAGCGCCTTAGCTGGATCACGGCATGTTTATTCCGGAATCTAAGAGCTGCCTAAGCGATGCTAATATTCCAAGTTTATATTCCTACCAGCCATGTTTGCCTCGGTAAGCTTTACAAGATATCTTACTTTTACGAGAGTCTTATCGTGCTGAACTGATAAAACCCTTCCAGAGTCTTTTTGGTATGAATGTGGATATATTGAAAGATAACCCTGATTGGCGTTGGTACATCCTTTTTGGCGGCGCTTCTCTAATCCTTACTCTTGTGGGATGGCTAGTTTTTAAATACACCCAGGTTCGTCATTATTATTTATGTCAATCACTAATCTTAGTTCTGACAAACGACGCAGCTTGAGAGATGGATTGAGAAGCATGTAGGGGCACGGGTTCGACATTGGGCGGCGGGCAAAACTCAAAAGGCGTTGCCAAGGTAGAGCAGGATGCGACCAAAATTGCCAGGCTACTGAGTCTCCTCTACGCCAACCAGGGCAAGCTGGTCAAGGCCGAGCAGATGTACCAACGGGCACTGCAAGGCAAGGAGAAGGCATGGAGTCCGGACTATACGTCGATGCTCTCCACGGTCAATAACCTGGCGAACCTCTACGCCGACTAAGGCAAGCTAGTCGAGGCCGAGCAAATATACCAACGGGCACTGCAAGGCTACGAGAAGGCGATCTGTCCAGATGATATCGCTACTTATATCCCAGCGCTAAACACTATCTGAAACCTCGGCCATCTTTTCGAATCTCAATCCGATCTAGCGAAGGCCAGGACTATGTTTTCGAAGGTGTTGCGTGGGTATGAACTAGTCTTCGGACCTAAATATGCTAGATATAAAACCTTTCGGGACAATTCATGTGCTTTGGATACCGTGGTTGAGAGTGAGGCCCCGGCGGAAGTACAATAGCGTGTGAGTGGCCTGCTAATAGGATTGTCGCATCCTAGTATTGAAATCGCCCCTTAACATCAAAACGGCACAAAATGTTTCGAAAGCTTGGCCTAAGATCCCGTACTTGACCTGTGGCTCTACACTGAAAACCTCATGTATAACAGGTTTACTAGATTCAGATAATCTGTCTTGATTACTCAAATAAGATATTAAGCCAACTTCTATTTAAGTTCAAGAAGTTATAACAGCTTTTGATTTCTCTTAACTTCCTCGGGCAGCACCTATAGTATTTCGCACATTCCCGAAGAGTGTCGCAGAAGCACAAGTTGCGAAATTTTGTACTCACGAATAACAACTACAGTAAAAACACAGAAAAAAAGTAGAACTCATTAATCTTCATGATAGCGTTATTACATACATCCTCTCTTTCCAATCCCGCAAACCCTTAAGAAACCCACATTAAACGCCACGTCATGTTCCCCATACCTCTAAAACACAACCACCTGCTTAAAGCCCTCAAAAGGGACGCATTAAGCAACAGCAGTTTCATCATTGATATAATCCCGATTCTCAATCGTAACACTCTTCGTCATATGATTAACCTTGTACACACCCACCAACCTAGAAGCGAGCTCAAACATATTATTTCGCAAGGAAATAACAATGAATTGAGCATTCTTGGTGCGCTCCTTGATGTAAGATGCCACAATAGAGACCTATATTTAATTAGTTCCAAGCTCATTCATATTACGGGTTAGAAGGAGGGAACTTACATTTCGGAAATCCAAGGCAGCATCTATTTCATCCATCACATACAACGGCGTAGGTTTATAATGATGCAAGGCAAACACCAAGGCCAAACTACTCAATGTCTTCTCACCACCCGACAGATGGGAAATGTTCTTCCACGATTTCTTGGGCGGCATGACGCTGAACAAAATACCCTCCGAGAAAGGATCAAGAGAATCAACTAATTCAAGTTCGGCATTTCCTCCCATGGTGATCATCTGGTACATTTCCTTGAGACGGAGAGAGATGGTACTGAATCCTTCCATAAACCCCTCAAGTCTGAGACGTCGAAGTTCGTCACAACGCTTCTTTGCGGTATCTCGTTGTCCTACTGCGCTTTGAAGATCGGCATTCCTGGCCATGTGTTCCTCAACACGACGACGGTATTCAGCTAGAACACCAAGTTCAACATTGACGTTTTGAGTCTTTTCCTCAAGTGCCGCAATATCAGCCTTGAGAGCGTCCTTTCGCATGTCTGCAAGCTCATCTTTGGTGTATGATGGAAGCTCCTCTGGTGTGATCTCCTCTCCGAGATCGCTAACATTTTGAAGTGCAAGCTTGCCCAGTTTCTCATTCCAGTACCGCAGTCGCTTTTGGTTCTCTGCAAGGACCTTTTGATTTTCCTCAAGTTTGTTGCGCATCTCAATTTCTACCGCGCGACTTTCATTTAGAACAGCCGTCTTTTCATCCAGTTCGGTCTTCAAAGCATTGAGTTCCTTCTTCTTTTCCTTGAGAGCTTCATTGGCCTCTTCGACACGAGCTTGGTAACCTTCGGCATCGGAGCTCTGGTTTTGGATGTCCTTTTCCAGAGACTCGAGATCTGCAATAGCGGTTTCTAGATCCTTAGTTGCCTTGGCGTGGTCCTTCTCGTGCTTTGTCTTTTGTTTTTCGGCCTTTGCTTTTGTAACTTCTGCAGTGGACACTGCTTCGCTGAGGCTACTGATCTCTTCTTTGATGGAGTCGACTTTGGAACGTTGAGCTCGGAGCTTCTCTCCACCAACCTCCATGATTTTGTCCTGCAGGGCTTTGATTTCCTCCTCAACACTAGCCGTCTCGCTGTGGAGCTTCTCGATTTCCTTATTGAGTTTGGTAATCTCCTTTTGAAGGGAGGCAACACGGCTGTCATCTGTCTTGGAAGGCTGGTGTTCCTTGCTCAATTCCTTGATGCGTCGTTGAGCATCGGCTAGATTTCTTGCTGAACTCTCAAGCTCAAGGCCAATCTTCTGCATCTTGGTATCTAATCTTGGAATGGCATCACTGAGCTCCTTGAGCTGGAATTCAAGTTCTCGTTGGCGATCCTGGAATTCTTGGAAATCTCGTTCCAAAGAGTCACGATCGACTTCCAACTTCGTGACCTGTTCCTTGGATACATCGGCGACAAGCTTAGAAGACATCAAACCCTTTTTGACAGTGTTTCCTCCACCCGACATGGTACCAGATTTATCGATCAACTGGCCATCGAGTGTGACAACTCGCCATCGCTTAGCTCCGTAAGCAATACGGTTGGCCTGCGCAAGATCCTGTGCCACGAGAGTATTTTGAAGAGAGTGGTAAAAGGCAGGCTTGAATTTCTCATCCTTTGCGGAAATCAGGTCAAATAAACGGGGCACATCCTCAGGTGTCTGGATTGGTGACATTTCTCGATTCCCGAGCTTGTCCAAACACATGAAGTTTCCTCGACCAAGATTGGTTTTTCGTAGGTACTCGATACATTGTTGGCCTCCTTCAACAGTGTCGGTAACAAAATTGTCAAGTGCACCACAAGCAGTTGAAATTGCGACATCATATTTCTTGTCGATCGTGCCCAGATTTCCAAGACGCCCGTGGAACCCATCAATTCGGCCGGATTCCTTCAATCGCATCAAGCCTGTGAGAACATTGCCCTGGGTTTGGGTGTTAGAGAGACTAGCACGAGCCTCGTCCGCTTTTTGACGAGCACCCGATAGACGAGAACGAATCTCGGGTTCTGTTTGCAGCAACTGTTCAAGCTCATTTTGTAACTTTGCTGACTCTTTTTCCAGCTTCTTTCTCTCAGCCTTGCATTTCTCAAGCTCTGCAAGCTTGGACTCACGACCTTCTTCGATACTGGCAAGTTTCGCTTCGGTTTCCTCGAGCGCCACGGCTCCAGCATTGGCCTTCTCGTGTAAAATGGCCAGCTCACTCTCAGCGACCGCAATTGCTGATTGCTTTTGGTTGAGCTTCTCGTTCCAAGGTTCCAACGACTTCTGCTTTGCAGCAATGCTGTCCGAAAATGCCTGTGTTTTACCCTTAAGGCTGTCTCGAATAGTTGCCAATTCCCTCTCCTCTGCTGTGACTCTTTTCTCCATGGCAGCAATTTCCTTGGCAGACTGTTCGATCTCAGCACCGCAGTTTTCGATTGTGGCCTCTGCTTCTGTGCCAGCATTTTCAGCTGTGCTGATGGTCTTCTCCAGCTTCTTTTGCTTGTTGGTCAAGAATTTGCGTTTTTCTTCAAACTTGACATGTTCCTGGTCGAATTTTGCCATTTCCTTGATGATGCCTTGGGCTTCCTTATCGATGGCCTCGTATTCCTTCTGGCCCTTCTTGCATTGTTTCTCAAGCTGCTTGATCCCATCTTCATTGCCTTTGTGGTTCTCCATTTCAGCGTCAAGTTGAGCCTGCATTTGGGAAATGGCTTCCTCCGTGACAGCAAGATTGTCTCCGCACTCATCGATATAGACCTGGTACAAAGCACATTGCTTCATGGTCAATTCATTCTCGTCTTTGATGTATGCAAGTGCCTTGTTCTTTTTATCCTCCAAGCCATTCTTCTCCTTCTCAACATGCTGAACACGCCCACTTTTCTCAACACAAACTTCATTGAGAGTTTCCACTTCGGTAGCAGATTCTTCAATAGGGGTTTTGTACTTTGAGGTCCCAATAATGTCCTCAAGATATTCTAAAAGTCCATCGTCATGCTCATTGGCAGCTTTTGGCTTCATTTGAGCGATCGATTCTACTTCTCCCTGGAGAATCAAAAATCGCTTATGATCCAGATCAACTCCCTTTGCACGAAGAAGAGTCGTCACTACGGTGAAATTGGATTCCTTTCCGTTCATGTAGTATTTGCTCGAGTTGTTTTTGAAAGCACGACGAGAAATGACGAGATCAGAGTCCGGTATAATGGCGGGAGGGGCTCCATTCGGTTGATCCATAACTTCCTGGAAATGAACAGCCACCTCGCAATGATCAAGGTTTGGAAATGCGGCAGAATTATGAATCAAAGCAGAGATTTTGCCCTGTCTCATTTTGCTGGCTCTGAATCCAAACACGAACAGTAGAGAATCAATAACGTTGGATTTTCCGGATCCGTTGGGTCCTACGACTGAGGAGAAAGAAGCATGAAAGGGGCCGACTTCTTGGCGTCCAGCATAACTCTTAAAATTCGTAAGAATCAAATATGTGATGACAATCCGTGCTTTTGGACCTGTGTCTTCTACTACAGGCGCGGCCATAGATCGCGACTTGAGTACGATATCCATCGGCTTCTCCAAAACTGTATCCAACGCGTTGATCGGTTTAACCACCGAGGATTGGCTGTCCGCTGTTCGCGGTCGGTCATTGAGGGTTTCTGTAATATCCGCAAGGGGTGTGATTGGTAATTCGGAGGGTTCTGGGGATTGTGATGGTTTTGGAGTAGGCAATGGAGGGGGCAACTCTGGTGTCTTGGAGCTTCGAGTACCACGAACTGGCGCGCTCTTTCTCTTTCGCGGGGAGGCCTTTTTGGTAGGAGAGTCTGGCGCGGGCGTCATCATTGTTGCTTCGGCATCAAAAATCTCGGAGGGTTCGATGTTCTCGTTCGCAGCACCTCTCTTGGATCGCCCTGAGGTTCTGGGGGTACTGGCGATGACATTTGTAGTTTTCCGTCTCGATGCCGGTGCCTTTCGTGGTGATTTCTTGGGCGCTGGAGTAAAATCCTCTTCGCTTTCCTCCTCCTTGATTCTAGATTGCGCCAGTTCTTCCTCCTCCTCATCCGATTCTACCACCAACTTTCTGCGAGATGCTGCCCTTCGTGAGGGCCTAGCAGGCGTTTCCGACATTTTTAAATGATGAAGATTATCTCAGTATTGGTAGAAACGCGTCGGCGGGCGCAGGTATTCTCAAAAGAGTGTCGGTTGAGTTTTAGTTCTGGTTTGTAGATATGCATGCGATCATAATACGCGTCGAGCAATTGCTGGAAATCCTGGGTATAGAAAAGTTGTCGGGTGTTGTCGTTGTGGGGGAAAAGTAAACAAGACGCATCAGATTGTAAATAACCAAATTTCAATAGCCGCGCTCGCGATCGTAAAAGCGGCAGTGCTCGTCAATGCTCTTGTTTTGGCTGTTTTAACTTTCTATTAGAATGAAAACAGGATAATTGGTTTTATTTATTTCAAATCTCTAGGTGAATACCATTGTTTAAGTCAAAAAATTGAGAGCAATAGCACGTAACGTATAAAATGCCACTTTTATTGTCCATCGCCAACCGCGTCTAAGATAAGGTCCCGATAAGCTGAATGCCGAGCTTGAAAGGTACCTGAGAAACTGGAGCTTCAACATTTCAATACTACAACGCGCCCCGCTGCCACCATGCCGATGTTCGACATTTCGAATTTTGACGAGGTCTTCTCCTTTGACCAAGAGGCATGTTACGATGCCGCACTCTGCGATACCATCGTTGCGAACAGGAAGCTCTTGGAGGGTTTATTGATCGACAGTGTTCTGAAGGACGGGGGAATCAAGAGACGTCAGTAGAACCTTTGGAGAATATGAATAGGATCAAGAGGCGTACTGATTTATTCTAGCTGCAAAATATTATCCTCCCAAAAACAATACTGAACTACGGGCACTGCATAAAGTCATCATCGATTCCTCGTTTCCAGATCAAGCCAAAGTATCGGTCCTATACTACATCATCCTTCACTTCGATGCGCCCACAGGTGGGAGGGTGTTCTCTACTACATTTGAAAAGAAGGCTTTTCTCCCCAAGAAATACCAGATCACTATGAAAGGATTGTTACATTTCGATCAACGAGAGTTTGAGGTGCGCATGTATTCCGTCAGCAAGAATAGCGAATTGGAATTGACGAACAATACAGGAAGCTTTAGAATATCTTACGCACCCATCCGTCACATCAGAATACACCGAACATACTTTAGAGAACCTTGTCAAGTACGGTATCGAATGTTCAAGAACGAGTGGCAAAGTAGACTTCACACTGGCACTAGCCTACTACCACAGCCTTCAACCCGTACTGAGAACCCAAAACGCCATGGAACACCTACTTGCAGCCATCGGCCGAACAAGCGTCACGGAAGCATTCTACATTTCTCGTGGGCAACCAGAACACACCCAACGTCACACCTTCGAAATGCTCATCGGCCTCGTCCTCCAACACTCAACACCAGAAACGATCGCAGACCGAGGAATTGAACTTATCAACCTTCCATTTACCAACGAAGAGGAATCCTGGTTCGAGGAATATCTTCTACGGGGTGAGGGACATGGACTCAAGAAGGCAAAGGATATTGTGATACTTCGGCGTATTGCAACTGGAAAATTTGAAGAATCTCTGCATGTGAAGACGACTAATGTTCGGACGATAAATGGATTGAACTGGAACACTCTTCACAATGGCGTTGAGTATGGATTGGGCCCTCGACTGGACATCGGAAGTTAATATGAAAATTGAGTCGGAAAATTTTGATGTTGAGAAATTTACTTACTAGTCCTAATGATACCCTTTCAAAATTGGAGCGCGGACTTTTTAATATCTAGAAGATCAGAGGAAGAAGAAATACAAAAATCAGGACCCACCGTGTAGCACTTTTGGTAAAAAAAAACAGGTTTTGAACATTCAATTTGTGAAGCAGTTTATACTTGTACGTAGCTGTTTTCTATTTTCCGAATGGTTTAGAAAAATAATGACATCCAAATGGTAATTATTCAAACCCTTTCCAAATATATAACAAATTGTTGTTCTGGCTTCACTCCGCAAAATAGGTACCTACCCTGTCAGGTGGTGAGCCGGCGCTAGTGAGTTCCCCTGCATTCAAGGCCAAGGCCGCGTGCTACTTGACTGAAGACACCTGTTAGGCGTGCTCTACAAACACTCACTCTGTCGCAACAACTGAACACGCTAACTCGCAACTTTGGCATGTCTGCGAGCAGCTCACCTAGTCGGGCAACACTCTCACTTATTTAATGATTGAATCCTAGTGCGGCAAATACAATGGCAACTTTAGCAGATGCCACCGTGGCCGAGGCCGCCAACACAAACAACGATGAGCACCAAACATCAGTGCAAAATGGCGACAACAAATTCCAGAAAGCCATATCGGCGTGGCGGAGTGAATACAGCTCTTGCTATTGGAAAGAGTAATGCTAACTTCTATAGCGATTGATTTGACTTCCATGATCCCTAATTTGGACAACACTGCATCCGAAATCGTCCAGTACCAACGAGACTCCACCGTACAGCGCAAAGACCTAGCTCAGAAAACGAAAGATTTCCGGAAATTGGATGATGCGGCGAAGCTTGGTGAGGTTAAAGGGCTATTGAAAGGTAGGCAGGCTTGTTTGATCTAGTACTGGGGGAATTGCGCTCACAATTCAATACAGCTTATCAAACTTTTATCGATCTGCTCACGAACCACTCGAAATCAACCAATTCCGCGTTCCTCCAAGTTTACTCCTCGTTATCAGAAGCTCCAGATCCATACCCTCTACTGGAAGCCTCAGTCGACTCCCTCCTCTTGTCTGAAGATACCCTCCCCAAGGTTACTCAGGAAAACGAGCATCTACAGAAAAGCGTCAGCAAACTCACATCACAATTGGAGGAAACCGAGGCAAGGCTAGAGACAGAAAGGTCCGCGCGCCGAACTTTGGAAGAGGGGCTGGAGACAAAAGTCAAGGATGTTGAGACATCATGGGCTGCAGTTTTGGAAGAGAAGAGAGACAATTGGGAAGCAAAGGAGAAACTTTTGGAAGACAAAGTCGAAAACCAGGACAGGCTCCTCAACGAGATCAAGGCTAGCTACGAGGTCACACAGCGACTTGGACAAGCAGATGGGGACGATAATGATGCCGGGCGTGGCCATGTTACAAGCGCTGAGCTGGAAATGGTAAATTCAGACCTTGAACGGACGAGCGTGCGATTAGCAGAAGTTGAAGCACGCAACGAACAGCTCTTGGTTGAACTCGCACAATCAACATCACAAGTCCCAAGCCAGCCAGCCTTGAACCTTGAAGACGACCCAGGATATATGCGACTTCGTTCCGAGAACTCGTCATTATTAAGGAAAGTGGATGCCGCTCGAGTCGAGAAAGACGCCAAGAAAAGGGAGCTTGATAGCAAGCTGCGCGCGCTGGAACGAGAAACGTCACTTTTGAAAGATGAGAGGGATACTCTCAAATTCAAAGTGCAAAAATGGAGTGATTATGAGGATATCAAACAGGAGCTCGAGGTTCTCAAAAGCATAGAGTTCTCGACAGGAGATGATGATGACCTAGATATAACGGAATCAGCAGCGAATACCACTGAGAGAAATCTGGAGAATGGATCCTCTGGAAGACCCAAGGGGGATACTCTAGAACAGCTTTTGCTGGCTAGGAACAAAAAACTGAGTGACGAACTCACAATCTTAAGAGTATCACACCAAGACTTACAAAGTCGTCTGCAGTCAATGCAAGAAGATCTTTCGAGGACTAATGGTGATCTCGAAAGAGCTCAACACCTCAACACAACATTGGAAAACGACCTTGCTAATGTACAGCAAGAAACAGCCAGTGCATACCCCTCAGGGGCTTCAGTTGCAGGAACATACGCAAGTCGTTATCCTCAATCGTCAGCCAATCTGATAGGAGGGCGTAAAGGACGGATATCCCCAACTTCGTCAATCATCTCTGGCTTTGATCCTCGGTCTGCATCCCTCGGCACCACGTCCCTTGAAGCTTTGAGATCAGGTGAACCTGTTGGAGGTGGATCTGGTATCTTACCCATGATCACAGCGCAGCGTGATCGTTTCAAGAAAAGAAATACGCAACTTGAGAACGAACTCTCGGAAATCCACCGAACAGTATCATCTCTACGGCAAGAAATTGCGTCGTTGCAGAAAGACAATTTGAATCTTTATGAAAAGACGAGATATGTCTCAACCTACAACCGCGGGGCACCTACTGCATCGTCGGCATCATCGTATGCTAGCAACCCCAACCCATCGACAATCCAAATGTCATCATCCACCTCTTCTGGATTAGCACTAGATCGATATCGATCGGCCTACGAGTCCAATATATCTCCTTTTGCGGCATTCCGAGGACGTGAGTCTGCTCGAGCATACAAGCGAATGAGTTTACCCGAACGGGTTGTCTTTTCTATCACGAGAATGGTGTTAGCAACGCGTTCGAGCCGTAACTTGTTTGCTGGATATTGCGTGGCCTTGCATGTCCTCGTCTTTCTTTCCTTGTACTATACTATGACGGGAGACCATGCTGGAACTGCTGCCGCTGCCGCTGGTCCTCTGGCGGCCAAGGTTGCGGGGGAGGTCGGGAAGGGGAAGGATAGTGAGTGGCACCAAGAGGGGTTCAGCGGCAAGGGGACTTAGCTTTGTTGTGGTTGTGGATGACGACTATTGGAACAGAGGGGCGGGGGTCGATGGCTATTTACCAATTTGACGATACTCGCCGCTTGGCGATGTTGTGCATGGTACCACGACGGCGAGGAGCAAGCATGTTTTTCTTGTACTCTTTTCTGTACTCATAACCTGGCGCTTATACACGTATCCTACTTGACCCTCCAAGCCTGTTCGGTTGGTTGGCTGGTTGGTTCGTATGGGAGAGGCGTTTGATTGTTCATCAACTGATTGGATTAGATTCTGAATGGGTTCTTTATGGTGCAAAATGACTTGCAGGCAATTAAATAAGGTTGCCCCCCGCAGAGCCGCATGTTGTTCCCACCATTGGACCCGCTATAAGCGCCGGCCACTATGAATAGACAACGCGGGGGGCTGGTCGGCCAATGATGTTGCGATGCCAACTCTTCGCCTTCCGCTGAAGAAAAGAAGCTAATTGCTCTTAATTAATCTAGACGAGATGCCACCGAGGAGATCTATTTTGCCGAGGACGAGTGTTATCCAACCATGACCCTATGTTCAGATGAGGGGCAATTTATTTTTTTCGATCAAGCTTCGTTCTTCAATATATTCAGTCGCGCGTCTATAGTTCTAGGCAAATCTGGGCAGAGTTGGACCTGGGTCTCGGAATGGGCATTGTTTTTGTTGTCAGTACGGAGTATGATAGCGAAAATATTTACCAGCCGCCAGTGCGAGGTGGTTTTCCCGCTGGAGCGAACACAGCATGTTCATTTGTCATTTTGGTACGACTGTTTTTCATCTTGCTTTTGGTCGTTGGCGTTGGCGTTAATTGTTCAGTGTAAGCAACTGTCCCAGTTTCCCTCGACTTGTAATCGTCAACTCTTGCCTCGCGCAATGTACATTCTCAGAGTGGGTGTTTTGGGGGCGGGTAACACAGTCAGACAGAGGGTTCCATAACGAAATCGAGATAAACATCGGGCATTTGTTTTACGAGGGTCAGCAACGAAGGTTGAGCACAGAACACTCGGACGACAAACGTTAAAAGGTTTATGGGTTACCGGTAAAGCCCTGAACAATTGCTTCAGATTTACCATTTGGTGTTTCGTTCAAGACCCAGGAAGTTCTCATGACGATATGAATCATTCTTTTCTCCTGTGTTGGGTTGGTGTGTTGTACACCCTATTCGAAACTTCGGCGCGCACAGGAGGTACGCAGTATTACGCGACCCTCCCATCCAGTTGGGAATCTAAATGTATTCGCTCTCTCGCCGTCCAGAATACCAACGGAGTACCTACTGGCCGTCTTGAAAACGCCTGTCAGACTCATCTCCAATTTTCTATCTGCGGCCTCGAAGCGGTATGATCCGTTTTGCAACGGTTTTGACGTGGAAGAATAGCCGTCCTCATCTCGTGGGCGGTGGGTCAGCCTGGGGAAATCTACCAGCTTGGCAATCGTCGAAGGTTCGCGGGCGGGGGATCAGCCTGAATTGATCTGCTTCAAGTGCTCGGATCAAGACCGATGTTTCTTCCTTGGACTAGAGGCTTTCGCAGACTTGAAGACACAAATGGAGCACAAATTATGCAGCTCCGTAGATTCCACACGTTGCTGGTCAGAGAGTTTGTGTATGGCAATGGTGGGTGGTGTTGGCTTCTGCGAATAAGAAGGTTGGAGTTGCTGATACCAGGGCTTGAAGCGGAACCTGGCTGCTGATTGCAGCTTAAGCGGGGTGTGTTCCCGCTCGAGCCACTTCAATTCGTCTTTCCCCGGCACTTCCCCCTTACCCCTATCCCTGGATCTGCAGATATCCTGAGGGGCCTCGCTTCCCAACCGCCTCCCAAGGGCCCGAATTTAGATCTGTGTGCTTGCCGCTGGATATTTTGGTACGGACCGCTCTTCTTCTCTCCCATAACCGTACACGCCCACACGCCGTACCGCCTTGCCTAAATTCCCTGCAATACTGATCTCTCTTGCCGACGAGATCCACACAGTCATCGTCAGTTACAGGATTAGACTCAGGACCCGCGACCCAGCCGGCCACCCACACCCATACACAAACCATGGCCTTCCTTGACCAGACACCTCGAGTGTATAAGACGCTTTGGCATCCTCCCCAATAGGAAAAAGTTGAGTTTCTCATCCATCCAACATATCATCTGTGCATCCTTCCTCCTCTCATCTCTTCTCCTGTCCTCTCATCCGAACACCTATCCCTCCTCATCTATATCAACATATCTCCCCACCCCCACCCCGACCTCGATTTGTTTTGGCTCGTGCTTCTCTCAACCGCGATCTTTCTTTCTTCTCCGTCCTCTCTCTTCGTCATCCGCCTTCGCTTCTATTCCTAATAATAATTTCTCAACTCTTTCTTTGGTTCAACTTTCACAATGCTTTACCAAATTTGGGTAACATCAGCGCTGTGCGCGGTGGCGCTGGCTGCTCCAACATATGCTCCTGCTTCGGCAGCGCGGCCTGAGGAGATGAAAGTGCTTGGGGAATATTTCCGAATGTTGGCTTCAAAAGTTCGCGAGGGAGGAAAAATGGCACAAGCTCCAATGTGTGATATGACAAAGGCTGCTCTACCTGTTGCTTGTAAGTTCTTACCACTATTATTCAATCATTTTTATACTAATACATTAGCCATAGCTCCCAGTCCTCTACCAGGCCCAGGCGCCGGTATGATTCTTAAACACGTCGCAGTCGGAAGAGGAACACAAAACTACACCTGCTCGCAAACAAACGCAACCGCCGCCCCAGTAGCAGTCGGAGCCGTAGCAACCCTCTATAACGCAAGCTGCGTAGCCTCAACCTACCCCGACCTCCTCACTCTCCTCCCAAAAGTCGCATTAGAATTTAACCTCACCTCGTCTTCCCAAAAGTCCCTCACACCTTCCAACCTCCCCATCAGCGGACAACATTACTTCAGCAACACCACCACACCCCTCTTCGACTTGAACACCAGCGCTATGCAATTGGGCGTCGCTCCTTGTCAGAAAAATAGTTCTGTGCCTGCTCCTGCTGATGCGCCGGTTGGACAGGATAACAAGGGTCTTGGTGCTGTTGCTTGGCTTAAGTTGACAACGAGGGATGGAGCTACGGGGGATTTACAAGAGGTTTATAGAGTTAATACCGCTGGTGGAAACCCACCTGCAAAGTGTGAGGGGATGCCTGCTGCTTTTGAAGTGCAGTATTCTGCTGAGTAAGTTCCTCTCATCCATCATTCTCATGATATAGTAACTAATTGATGACATAGATATTGGTTTTACGAGTCTGGAAAGAAGATATGAAATAAAAACAAAGTTTTGCTTCTGTAATGGCTGCTTTTTCTTTTTTGACTTTTCACATACCCTGGCGCTCAGCATATGGCATGGCGTTAATGGGAGTAAAGATCCTTGTGAAGAAACAAAGTTATGTGATGCACTTCGTTTTTTGGGGGGGTGGGAGGGAGACTGCTAGTTCAGCCTGTTTGATTTGAAAATTTATATACAGCGATAATAAATAAAATACTACCCATTTTCCAAAATTTTTATCCTGGATCGACTCTTGTCTTTACCTTAAATCAAAGATATAACAATCCATTATTGTGAATACGCCCATCTCACATTCTAATCCACATTCCGTCATCCCTTCCGGTCGCGAAATCACAAAACTATCAGTACATAGATACATGGAAACTTAGGTACCTCACCAAAACTACAAATCCATCCAGACCATTCAAACCAAAGTGGGTATTGCGGCTGACACCAAGCCTAGAGTTCCACTCGCTAACAATCGTTCACCGGGCCGGGTTGGTTCTTCACCTTATCTGACCTGCATACTCCCTGAAACGTGTTCCTGGGGGGACCGGGATCGTGATCGCACATGGGGCGTGCGGATCAAAAAGCAAGGACAATTGAGTACTGCGATTTCATGTGTACGGCTGAAACTTGGTAATGGGAATTGTTATGGTTGTTGTTGGGTAAGTGGGTGGAGGGAAAAGAGGTGTGGTACTTCGGTTAGGGTTATGGTATGGAAGGGTAGAGAGATCGGTTGCTGGGAATCCGAGGAAATGAGATGGTGGGAGGGTGTATTTTTGGGGATTACAAAGATTGGTCATTGGTGTGGGATTTTGGGGAAGTTTGATGTGTGGTTTTGACTGTACTCGGTGTACTCGATAGATGAGGAAGCCAGCGGGAGGAATTCTATTTTGTATAGAATTGCTTGTTATGGAGTGACTTAGAAAGAAGAGTTATTTGTGGAATGAAGCTCCTAGCATTTTAATTGTTTATTGGGATTGATGTGAAAGAGTAGAACTCGAAAGAATAACTAAAGACGAAATATAAAACACCGAGAAAAGACCTTTTCGTCGAAGATTTTCTAAATCATAAAGCTCGCTTCACCAAATAACGTGGAAATGTATTTCACTAATTATTAGAGCTGAAGAGAAAGGAAACCCCCCAGACGCGGAGGAGGCGTTGGAACGAACCAAAATACTCATCTAGCGCCAGGAGAAGGACGAACCGACTATTAGCTAAAAACAAATTGCAAGTGGCGAGTAGACAAAGCAACAGGAGACGCATCTCGGGCCTTGCCACTTCCAAGCGACGCTGTGAGTTCCAAGCAAACACTTTGTAGTAAAAAGGTTTTCAAAACCGCTAGAAAGGTATACAACAATCACTCTCAGAAAATAGCCGAAACTCATATAATCATGAACTCTTTCTTGAATGATGAGCAAAGAGTTGAGAATACCCCTGCCCAAATCCAGCAATTGATCAATCAGCTGGAGGAAGATTGAGAGGACCAACTAGCACTAAAGAGACAATATCTGGCTGACTACAAGTATGAGACAGGGAGTAACGAACGGCTACCGCAGAATTACAACCCCAACGATGTGAGAGGATATACCAGATACGCCGATATTACGAAAGAGTATTATTCTGAATCGGAGCACCAGAATGAAGGGGACAATGACTCCGTAGCCGATACACCAAACTACGTAATGAAATCTTCAAACTCTGGACACAACTCCCCACTAGCGAGGATAAGTTGATAATGAACGAGGAAAGTAATTCGGGAGCATACTTTTTAATCAACAGCGGACTAAAAAACGACAATAAAAGAAGTCTACTTATATTAAGTGAAAACCAAAGTGGAAAACACAACGATAATTTACCTTGTCATTCAGTTTGAAGCACCTATCTTACCTAAGTCCCAGAAGGCAGAATAGCGGCGCGTCTTCAGCCTCATGTCCTCTTCCCAATATGCCAAGGCTTTCGGAGGTCTTTTCATCTGTACCGAAGTCCCCCTGAAGACAGGTTCCGCGAATATTTATATAACTTGAATTGAGACAAATATGTAGCTTCGTATATTTCATTCAAGGACTTCCTCCAAAAATGTTTGTGGTTTTACCCTCTAGTTCTCAAGGATCGAAGGCAATGATCTCGAATTCCAACGCCAGAAAGAATTCTTTTCCAAACCGAAATTCTAACACTGCACAAGTTAGAGTCTCCCAAGAACACTCGCTCCTAGGACTATTCTGCTATATCTTGGCTGAATATGCTCGAAGTGTATTAACAGGCTTTCTCAAAGATTTTCCATGGGTCAAAGATTCAATTGTGAGAATGAAAATGCAGTCGAGGTGGGAGGAAGAGAAGAAAATCAATGACAGTGTAAAGTTGATAGAATATCTGAACACCTTTGATAAATGTTTACCGAAAGGAGAACGAGCACGATGTGTCGAGAAACAATCCCCAACCCAACGGACTTGGTTGGACCTGCCCAGGAAAGAGCGGGAATCCGAGGAATGATTTGTAACTTTTCTCCAACAATTAAGTGGTAGATTTTCAAAATCCGAAGACAACTCTGCATGAAAGTAGGTAAGCAAGAGAATGAACGAGGGAAAGAATTCGACGGTGAATTAGGATATGACAACAAACAAAAGGCACTGGTGCTGATCCAGAAGATTGGAAAAATAATCGCGTTGAGATACTGAATGCAGAATTTGTCTCGCGGCAGGCAAACAAGGATGAAATTGTGCTTTCCAACACGTGAGATGCTCCGAGAAACATGTGGGATCGGAAAGTTGCGATACAGTTGGAGCCCTCGGACTGCACCCTTGAGACTGTGAGATATGCTCACCCAACTTCGAAATTGCTTTGCGATGGCTTCTGTATCCTCAAAATGCCAAGTATCTTTTCGACACTGTTACTTAGCAAAGGGCCAAAGCACCCACCCCCCTTCATCCCAAAAAGAGGTCTCGACTCCAACCGAACCTCAAGAAATTCCCCTGTTGGTGTGTCCCACCAGGTCGTCGCGTTGAATAAATTCCTGCATACCGCAATACTGGTGAACCCCCTTACATGTTTTGATACAGGGAGAAAGTCAACCTCGTATTATCAGAAACAAGTCGATCATAGGAGACCCAAAGTACCGGGACAGTCAGGTGTCTGAGGATATCTGCCGGCTGACATCTCAGAGGACCAGACCCGTCCATTTCAGTGTTTCAAGATCGAGGAGTGAGGAGTTCTTTTTGTTTTATGTCTGTCGTGAGTTCTTCTCAGTTCCTTCAGCCGGTAAACATATTGCGACGTTGAGGCTTGAGGATATTGGAGTTGTGAGGGGGTTGGATAATTTGTTGGTGTTGCAGAAGAGAGTTGGTGGAATGTTTGAGGATGAAGAAGGGCGGGTCCTCTTTTGGGTCCATGGTACAGCCGATATATTTCCTGCCCCACAAAAGGTTTACTAGCGCAATTTTATACAAAGATGCAATTAAGGAAAGAGCTGGCAACCTGACCGACCTGTAAGTCGAGTTTATCTCGGTGGTTGGAAAGATGGCCACAAGTAAAATAAGTACTGCGAAAGCATGGATTTTCTGGGTATACAGGACTCAAAAGAGTAGACGTGTGTATTTCTTTTGCCATTTTTTGCTATGGATTTTTCTGTTAATCTGCTGGTTCGCTTTTGTTTTGGGTTTTGGAGCTGGCAGAGCCTGGCGTTGCTAGCGTACTTTTCTGGCGCATCCATTTTGATAGACAGCGGGTACTAGAGTACCTGCCAAGAACTGGACTGCGGGGTGAAGCGCGTCAATCTTCGCGTGTCCGACATGCACCCTCGCGATACTCTTGTTGACACCTAAAAATCAACATCAATACTTGCGCCTATCACTACATACTATCGAAATCGCAATCTTTGCTTGCCAACTGCCTACCACCATTTGCGACTCGACTGCTACTTCCTACCCCGAAATCTGGCTGGGCGCAAGACTCAATTCTCCTTCCAAACGAAACCTAGGCCTCTCTCTTTAAACACAACAATGAGCGCTCCCGCAAATTCAGATGTCACCCTGTTGACAGAACACTTGACCTACCGACCAGCCGTAAGTATTACAGTCCCCATATCGCCCTTTACTTTCGCAGACTAACCCCATTCCCAGGCCCTAATAGACGACATAATAAACAGCATAAACATCCTCGCCTTCCGCGCCACCGAAGCTGTAGAAAAAGGTCTCCTAGCCGCCGACCCAGCAGATATCGGATTCCGCAAACCCCCCTCCTCTGCCAAAGATCCTGATCCTTCCTCCTCAACGGCCCTAATCCGCGTAAAGGCGAACCATGAAATCGAAAACGGCGTGCACCAACTAGAAACCCTGCTAGAAGCAAAAATCGACAAGAATTTCGATAAATTAGAAGTCTACTCGTTAAGGAATATCTTGAGTGTACCAGCTGAAGTGCGGACATGGGTGCGGTTAAACCATTACGAGGGGTTGAATTTTAGTTATGGGGAGGATGCGCCGGATGTGGAGAGTGTGACGCAGCAGAGGAGGAAGCTGAGGGAGACGCAGAAGTTGGGGAAGGTGTTGGAGAGTGAGGTGGAGAGGAATGATGCTACCATCAAGGCGTTGAGGAGCTTACTTGGAAAACCCCGGGAGAAGACGGAGGGCGAGCTAGAGGGGGAATATCCAACATTTGCTTTCTTAGAGAATAAGGGAGGGTTAACGGGGGATGTGTCGAAACCTGTTACTACCACCACCTCTTTTGCGCTTTCGCAGTTACCTGCTCTCAAAGCCTTACTTGCGAATCTTAAACCACGACTCGACGAACTCACGAATGGGAATGGGAAAGAGGGTCTCGTGGGTGAAGAGGAGAAGAGTTGGAGAAAAGGAAGACTGGAATTTGTGGAGAAAGAGACGAGGAAACACCTTGAAAAAGTCAGAGGTCTGGAGCTCGACGAACAAGGAGAAGTCAGAGACGGGGAATGGCAAGGGGAGGGCCGGAAAATTGGGAAACAGGAAGTCGAGGATTTAGAAAAGGTTGTCGGGATGGTTTCAGATAAACCAGCGGAAGGGGGTTCGTGAACAAGTTGTTCCTTCATTTTTTGAATATTCTTGTCACAGGTACTCCTGACGTGGTTGGAAAGAATGCTTTTTTACGGAGTTTGGGCGAATGCGGAAATACCAGGGATTGGGTTGGGAAGAAAGGTTGGATTTTCAGTTTTGATGTGTATGTTCATGACGAGGAAGAAATGAGACGAGAATTAGGACTTTCCTACCGCCAAACACTGTGTAGAATTAGATCCAACTCTACGTGTTTGCTCCATTTCCTCCAAAAACCTAGAGAGAATATCCCACATTTGTATGGAAGTTCCCTACGGCTTACGACCTTACATTACCAGATGCCATTGAGACTCTATTGAAACTCACAAACTAGGGGATTACTTCGCTAAGTGTTTACAAATTAAATACAGCTATCGAAGAGAGACTGCCTTCCGAAAATGCGGGCCGAGGTTGGCCCGAGTTGAAGCTCTGTAGTTACGCCTCAACACCATAACAATTATAGCAACCTCCCAGACGATTACAAGCTGTGTACTTTACCGCCAACTAAGCACAACCTGTCTTTCTAACAACGGTTACTTCATACATCGCCATCCGCCAGTACCAGTCCCACTTCTAGCTGTAGCCAGCATGATCTTCATTTGAGCTGCTGCAAAGGCGCGGTAGCCTCGTCAGAAGATGTCCTTGGCCGATACAGAGGGGCAAACGGGGCCGTTTGTCTTGAGGACTTTACTGGATGATGTGCCCCTCTCTGCAGATGGTGATCGTGAGGATATTGAGATAAGGTGTGTGGAATTCTTGGGTACGTCGGTACGGACATGGTTTATAAATAAAGTCATCAGCTAACCAGTTTGCGCCAGACCAAAACCTCTACGTAGGAACCTCTGCCTCGGAACTTCTTCACTTCGTACAAATTCCACCCGACCCAAACGACCCTTCGGGGCAGCCTTCCTATATATTAGCTTCCCGACTGCTACCTGCCTATCATGAATCTTCCAACCCCCGCAGACCGGGCGTTCAACAAATACTACTTCTGGCCCAGGTCAACAAAGCGTGCATTTTGTGTAATTGGACTGTGACATTCTACTCCCTTCCGGAGCTCAGTCCGGTCTTTGGAACCACGCAGATACGACCATGCAATTGGATTGGGGGAATAGATCTGAATACAGACCTCACAGGGCGTCAACAGGATGGGAAACCCGCTTCAGTCACAGTTCTTGTTTCATTAAACAAGAAGATGAGAGTTATCAGGATTGGAGAGGATGCTAGGCCAGTTAGGGTACGTTTGAGCGCAATTTATTTGCATATCACAGCCAAACTGACATTACTAGGTGATTGATTTTCCTGGAGGAACCACTTCTGTTCGCCGGGAAACTTTTGCATGTGTTGCAAATTCACATTCTTATGCTCTTTTGGATGTGGAACGGCTACTGAAGATACCCCTCTTCCCCATATCGTCTCTGGATAATTCTCAATCTGACGGCATCAGCGGTCGAGTAGAGGATATATCCGGTGGCGGAAATGGTGGGATTTCGAGAAGCACGTCTTCCGCTCAATCTACTCACCTAGCAGGACCTCCTGATGACAGAGGCCATAACCGAAGCACCAGTCTTGGTGCATTTATCAGCGGCGCCACCACGCGTAGGCATAGTCAAGGTAGGAGTGTGGATCGCTCTGGGCGAGAAACACCTGAAGGGCTCTTTCGAGAATCCTCGCCAGCTCCAATAGCGAGTCCCTTAACACAACCACCACGAGAACCAAGCCCAGGGTCTAATAAGGCTCTTCCGCTACCTCCAAGTGACCCCTCCACCGACGTTCCACCTGCGCCGTCATTTACTCCAGCACCCGCGCCGGTACCGGTGTATCTTAAGCCACATATTGCATCTCCAACTCCACAGGAGTTTCTATTGGTCACTGGAACAGGGCCTCGAGATCCTGGTGTTGG
The DNA here is from genome assembly GCA_037952655.1 of Hymenoscyphus sp. LP001. Taxonomy (NCBI): domain Eukaryota; kingdom Fungi; phylum Ascomycota; class Leotiomycetes; order Helotiales; family Helotiaceae; genus Hymenoscyphus; species Hymenoscyphus sp. LP001. Next base: position 22,191 of record JAPZOX010000717.1, read on the forward strand.
TATGTTTGTAAGTCTCGAGGGCGAGGTTACCAGACCCACAATAGAATTCGAAGTATACCCGGAAGAAGTTGTGGTCGATGGTCGCGGAGTTGGCGTGGATCCGACTCCAATCACCAGCGAAGAAGAGGAAGGCTATGTTATTGCCTCTATGTCTCGAGATTTTGGCGAAGAGTTACGCCATGGTCTTGAAATCCAACGTTGGGACGTCAATCCCGGGGAAGGTGTAGTGGAGAAATACTGGCTGGAAGCGCCCACCAAAGGAGATGGCGAGAATGAAGTCTCGCCTCGCATTGGAATTCGTACAGTGATTGATACAAATAATGTATCTTTTGCCGAGGTAACCGAAAAGCTTCGTTTGAAGCGCTTCCGCCCCTTTATAGGAACATCCACCAATGCTTCTACTTTGTCGTTACACAGTCTTGACTCTAGAACAGCAACCTCTCTTGAGCGAGTTTCAGGGGAGAGAGAGCTATTCGAAAGTGGCGACTCGCTCCCTAAAGGATGGGAAAATGACCGAAATGAAGAGGAGTTGCAGTTCGCTCAAAGGCTTGGTAACTCTCAAACTCGAATCGCAGCTTGGTCTGGTAAGACAATTTGGTGGGCAGTTCGCAATCCCTTGGCTCTGCGTTTGGATGCCGCTCTAGATCTCATGCTGGTAAACGAGACTTCAAGTGCACTGAAGTACCAATCCCTTGACAGGCAAAATGCCGTGAAATTGGTCAATTCATTACGCGGCCGAGAGGCAAGAACCGAGAGCGAATTCGTTAGTCTTGGTTATGTGAAGCAACGAGCCGGACTGATACTTTTCATGAGTATTCTCGAATCGGACTCCAACCAGCAAAAATCGTATGAGCACGGAGTGTGTGAAGAGGCCTTGCTTGAGGGAGGTCTGGATCCACGTGTAATTCTGTCGATTGTTCCGTCTTTGCGAAATGAAATGGTGGAGGGCAAAACTGGAATTTGGATTCATGGTGGTGTCAGGGAAGTCGCTGAAGGATTCATCAATGGGGTCGTTTTAGAAACTTCAGAGACAACTCCCGCCACTAGTGCCACCCTTTCTGCCGAAATTCTTCTCTTTCTGGGAAGATTTTTATCCGCTTGGCGAAAAAAGAAGGGCTTTGGAAGCATAGCGAACGAACATGAGATATCACGCAGTGTCGATGCTGCCCTTTTACTTGTCCTTCTACAGTTGGATAAGGCCTCTGGAAATGATCCCGCGAGGCGCAAATCAACTCGAGCTAATTTGTACGATTTGGTTGATCACGGAGTAGACTGTTTTGAGAGAGCGGTTTCACTTTTAGAGTCGCATAACCGCCTCTTCGTTTTGAGTCGTTTATATCAAAGCCACAAAATGGCTGGCGATGTGTTGAAAACATGGCGACGTATTGTGGAGGGCGAACCAGACGAGGGAGGGGAGTTTAAAGATGGTGAGCTAAGAGTCCGAGAATACCTCACCAAAATACGCAGCCCAGCTTTGGTTCGGGAATATGGTGTCTGGCTCGCCACACGAAATCCAACACTCGGAGTCCAGATCTTCGCTGAGGAGCGAAGTTACGTAAAATTCGAGCCAAATCAGGTTGTCCAGATATTACGAGAAGGTGCACCTGGGGCCGTGAAGGAATACCTTGAGTATTTGGTCTTCAGCAAACATCATTCAGAATACATCAACGAGTTGATTGCATATTATTTGGATGTGGTCACTAATAAGCTCGAAGAATCACCGGAGGCACGGGATATATTGATTCAAACATATGAATCGTACCGTGCTCTCCAACCTCCGAAGCCCACTTACAGACAGTTCATCACGGATAATACCATTGATGTGGATTGGTGGCATAGTCGACTCCGATTACTCCAACTTCTTGGTGGAAGTCAAGGATCAGCATCACATTACGACGTAGCCGCTATTCTCGAACGGATAGCTCCCTATACGAAAGAGCTTGTACCAGAAGTTATCATCCTCGATGGTCGACAGTCTCACCACGAAGAAGCCTTACGTCTTCTAACGCACGGCTTGGGAGATTACGACACAGCCATTAATTATTGTCTCCTAGGCGGATCGAGCATCTACCACCCAATATCTGGAACCATAGCCCGCGAGCAATTGCCCACTCGAGAGGAACAGGCAAAGCTATTTGGCTTCTTACTCTCTGAGTTTCTCCGTATCGACAATATTAGCGATCGGGTGGAGCAGACATCTAGTCTTCTAGAGCGCTTCGGTGGGTGGTTTGAGGTTGGACATGTGCTTAGTTTGATTCCGGATACTTGGTCTGTGGATTTGGTGTCGGAGTTTTTGGTTAGTGCGCTGAGGAGGATTGTTAGGGAGAGGCATGAGAGCATGATTGCTAAGGCTTTGAGTGGGGCGGAGAATTTGTCTGTTTCTGCGGGACTTATTGCGGAGATTGAGAGGGTTGGTCCTTCGGTTGAAGCATGAAGCGAGGATTTCAGACGATCAATGAGAGTAGATGATATCTAATTTTGTGGTTGGGATGGTGTATAATCTGATAATGAAGAACATAAACACATATTACATGGTTTTTGATAAGTGGTGGGCTCTTTTCTGTATGAGACTCACTGGGTGTAAGTTGGTAGAAACTTAACAAGTAAACAATTTACTCTCGGTATATTGATCTAATACAGAGAGACAAGACTTGAACGTTGGAATTGAATCTGACGATGTTTATTGTTGATTCTTTTTAAATACTGGGTTACTGGTGGCTCACTCGTAGCTTACCCATGGATTACTGGCGGCTTACTTATAGCTTGCTCGCAACTCTTTTTTGGCCCCCATTTTTTTCGTTTGGCTTACTTGGTAAGAGAGATCAGATGAAAATGTATCTTATTATTTAACATCGTCCGAAGATGGTTTTGTTGCACATCGCATTTTCGAAATTGTCCCAGAATTAATGAACGGAGATCAGATGAAATTTTGATTTGCGAATCTTTGGTGAACTTTATGAGAAGTGAAGAAGTGAAGAGAGAGTCCTGCGATTGGCTTACTCGTAAAATCTTTTGGTCCCCAATTTGATAGTTGGCTTACTCGATGTTTGTTAGCTTACTGGTCATTGAATAGGTAGCTTACCACCTCAAAGAAAAGTGGGTTTACCCCGGACCGAGGCGCACTGATATCCTTGCCTTAGTCCACGATTGCTCCAAGTTGACTATCACAACAACGACAATAAACACCTTCAATACAAGACGACCTGATACCACTCGCCATATCTTGCTACCTGAACCTGATCAAACATACAGCGCCGACTGACAGCCTCCTCGAACGCGTTTCCCGATAGCTCTTGTCATCTCATTCGGCGTGCTTTCTCAACCCCACCTCGATAACCACAGACAAAGCTCTCCAGCTTCTCTAGACCTCGCTCACCAACTTTGATCATCTTCGCATCCTCTCTGCAGAGCCACCTCACCCATCATGACACCCCGCAAAACCCGCCAGCGCCATCAAAACAGCAACGCGCAATCCAACCCCATCCCCATCCAAGCATCCGACTACGAATCCGAAGCCTTCTACGCATCCCCCGTCCCCACACGCTCCAACACAGAACTCAACCTCTCCGTCCTCCGGCGTCACCACCCCTCCATCCAATCCATCCTCTCCATCGCCCCCTCGACCCAAATCTACACCTTCCTCCCTGAAACCAGTTCCTGGAACAAGACGGAGATCGAGGGAACCCTTTTTGTGTGCCAGCTTGCGCCTGCTTCGTTGGCGGGGACGGTGCAACATTGTATTGTGGTTATGAATCGGAGGGGATTGGATAATTTGATACTGAATCTGGCGGAGGTTGTTAATGTGGAGATTACGGAGGAGTTTTTGATGTTGGCTGTGGAAGGGGAGGGAGAGGGGATGAAGACCATGGGGTTTTATATTCATGCTGATAAGTTGGATACTAGGGAGGTTAATTGCAAGCTTATTAAGGAGAAGTGGGAGGAGGCTATGAGGATGGGGGGTAGGGAGGCGGATGTGCCGTTGCCGGTGAATGGGGCGGCGGTGGGCAGGAG
>JAPZOX010000718.1:0-26124 GCA_037952655.1 Hymenoscyphus sp. LP001
ACGTATAGTAAAACAACTTTACTCTTAAACCCTTAATAAAACCTCGCCGCCTTCGCACAGCTGATAGATCGTCTTCGTTAGTAGAGAACCTTACCTACTTCGTTACTCTTAACCTATATATAAGCTAGTATATCGACTACTAATAACGCTTTTACGTTACTAAGCTTAGCTCTTATAAGATTATACTTAGAAAGCCTTAGCTTATAAAGTATAACTCTTTAATTAACTAGAGAAAGAATATCTTATAGTTTAGTTAAGACTATAAGTATTATATAAAAAGAGACAAAGTACTAGTCTATAGTTATACTAAAGCTACGAAAGACACTCTAAAGATAATTAACGTAGTAGTATTCTATATCTATACTAAGTAATAAGACGTAGAAGTATTTTCTCTATTACTATACGAAATCGACTAGAGGCTAAAAGAGCTTACTAGTTAACAACTCTCTAATCTACTAGTACTAGCTAAATACCGGGCTGATAATAGTCTTTACTAGCTATAAACGTATAGAAAAGGAACTTTATTTCAAAGAAACTAGAGTAGTATACTAGCAGTTCTAATATTACTAAGAAGCAGCTAAGCTATATCTTTAAGAGGTCTTACTTAGCGATATTTAGAAGAGCTTTAATAAATATAATAATCTAAAGACTATTAGCCTAGTCTCTTTACTACCTTAGTAGTACTATTAATATCTTCTACTTTTCTAACTATAAGCAGTAGATAAATTACTCTCTTACTAGGATTATAATCTCTATATTAAGTTAAAACTAGAAACAAAGACATCTTATTATCTACTATATAATATATCTATCGGAGAATTAGAAGTCTTACGTAAATACCTAAAAGAGTAGCTTAATAAGAGCTTTATAAGAGCTAGTACTTTACTAGTAGCATCGCCTATACTATTCGCTAAGAAGCTAGGAGAAGGCCTACGCTTTTATATAAACTATAGACAGCTTAATAATATTACAATTAAGAATCGATACTCGATCTCTCGTATCTAAGAAACTCTTTAAAGATTAAGTATAACTAAGTATTATATTAAGTTAGACGTTGTTATAGCGTTTAACTATATTAGAATATAAGAAGAAGATAAGTAGCTTATAGTATTTAACACCTAGTATAGTCTTTTTAAGTCGTTGGTTATACTATTCAGTTTAACTAATATACTAGCGATATTCTAAGCTAGAATTAATAAAGTTTTATATCTCTTTCTAGATATCTTCTATATAGCTTATCTTAATAATATTCTTATCCTTTTAGATAACCTACGCTCTTATCGTTAGTACGTATACTAAGTCTTTAATACTCTTTAAGAGACTAGCCTCTACTTAGATATTAAGAAGTATAAATTTAAAACCTAAGAGATTTAATACCTTAGTATAATTATCTCTACCGATAGAGTAAGAATAGACTCTAAGAAAGTCTCTATAATCGTTTAGTAGGAAACGCTTTTAAATCTTAAAGACCTCTAAGCCTTTCTAAGCTTTATTAACTTTTACCGTCGCTTTATTAGAAACTTCTCTAAGATAGTTAAGCTACTAAATCGTCTATCTAAGTTAAATATACCCTAGGAATAGACTATAGAGTATACTAACGCTTTTAAGACTTTGAAATTAGTATTTACTTTAGTATCTATACTATACTATTTTAATTCTATAAAGGAGGTTATCTTAGAATATAACTCTTTAGACTACGTATCCGCCGCTATTCTCTCCTAGTACTACGACGGTGTATTATACCTAGTTGTCTTTATATTAAGAGTCTTTAACCTAGCTAAATATAACTACGAGATCTACGATAAAGAGCTACTTACTATTATTCGAGCCTTTGAAGCATAGCGCTTAGAACTCTTAAGAATAGCCTACTTAATCTTAGTTATTATCGATTACTCTAACTTAAAGTACTTTATAACTATAAAGTAACTTACTCGCCGCTAAGTACGTTAGAGTAAGTTCCTCTCCTAGTTCGACTTTATTATTAAATTAGTACCTAGAAGAGTAGTAGCGAAGACGGATAGTAGAACACGGCTTTCTTAGAATCTTCTCTTATTATCTAATAACTCTCGAGTACTATATTATTATAGTAGAGATTAAGAAATAGATTATTCGCAAAGAAGAAAAGAAGAGAGAAGCTCTTTCTTAGCTATTTATATATCTATAGAAGGATATATTCGCGCGATATTCGCAATCTCGCTTAGTAAACTACTTAGAAGCGAGCTTAAAAGCAAGCTTATTTACTAAATTAAAAACTCTTATATAAGGTCTCTCTTTCTTTTTCTTTCTCTTAAACATATATACTTTCTTATAATTTCTTAAACGCTCTTAACCGTTCGTCTTTCGTAGACTTAAGCTTCGTAGGAAATCGGCTCTCGAACGTATAAATAGAGGCGCTAGTATCTATAACGTTAACTAAAGGTTCTTATAAATTCTCGTCCTCGTTATATCCTCGCTAGCGGATAAGATATTCAAATCCACCTCTACTCTTTCTTCTTAAATCTACTATCTCTTCTATTACTTAAAAAGCTTAACCGTCGTTATCTATAGCTACTAGCGGTAGAGAGGGGTTATATTACTCTAGAAGAGAGGTACTAGCAGTAGAGCGTAGTAGGTTTATATAAAAGACTAGGTAGATAGATTATAGTTTATATAGTAATTTAAGTTTATAAAAATAAGAGTTTATAACTTAAAGTATTTAAAAAGAGCTGATATATTTAGCGTCGAATTTCAGTATAGGTCTTACTAACTTTATATTCTTTATACTTAATACTACTAAGTTACCTACTTTATAAGCTAAAGTAGATAATCGGCTAGTATTTACTAACTATTCTATACTATCTCTTATAGTAAGTAGATTCGTATATAATACTTCGAGGACTTCTTCTATTTCATAAGCGAAGGTTCTACTAAAGAGAGTGTTATAAGAAGTAAGTATAGATAGACGTAGAAAGCTAAAACTTATATAAGAGTAATAGCTGTAATTAGCGAAGAACGAGAATATATTAGTCGTAGTACTAACTACGTTTCTTATAGCGAATTCAGCTAATAGTAAGAATTATATCTAATCGTTCTAAGTAAAGTTAATATACTAGCGAATATACTTTATAATAGATTTATTTACGATTTCTATCTAACTATCCGATTCTAGGTAGTAAGCTATAGAAAGGTCTATGTAAATATAAAGTATATTATAAACCGATTTCTAGAAGTCTAAAATAAATAAGAAACCCTAGTTAGAGATAAGTATATCTAGTAGGCTATAGAGTTTCTATACTTCTCGTATAAATAGCCGAGCTAGGTCGATAGCAGCTATACTAGAATAGTATAGAATAATATAATAGTTCTTAGTAAGCTGGTCTATAACTACTATAATAGTGTTATATCTGTCTACTATAAGAATCGGTCTTATAAAGTCGATAGATAGGTCTTTCTATCTTTAAAGTAGAATTAAGAGTAGCTTTAAAGTACTCTAGTAGTGTAGTTAAGAGTATTTATTCCGTAGATAGCTTTTATACGATTTATAGAATTAGACGATGTTTTAGTATAACTTAGACTACTAGTAAAGAAGCTATATTCGATGTTCTATATCTGAAATATAAAGTCTATTCTAGAAATATAGCCTATTACTAATAATCCTATACTTAGATAGAGCGACTTCTTTTAAATATAATATATAGTCCTCTCTATTTATCTCTTCTAAAGTTCTCTTCTAGAAGAGGTTCTCTCTATAGCTCTCTTCTAATATTCTAGTTAAGATATAATCGTTAGATTTAGCGTCCGGTTTCTCTACTAGAGGTGCTAAGCAAATAGCAGAGTCTAAATTCTAAGACTTCAGAAGTAACTATTATTAGTATAATATACGTAGGTTGTCTAAAAAGAATAGAAGGTCTTAAGAACAACGAGTAAGCGAGTCTAACTTCGTATTCTTTCTACTAGGTACTAGTTTTATAATAAATTCGAATTTAGAAAGAAATTCGCTCTAATATACTTAGTAGCGAGTAAGTTGTTTTATTATTATAAAGTACTTTAAGTTCGAGTAATCGGTAATAACTAAGACAGAGTAGATAGTACTTACTAATTTAAAGCGCTAAGACTCGAAGGAATATACTATAATAAGTAGCTCTTTATCGTAGATTTTATAATTATATTCTACGAGGTCGAAGACTCTAGACATAAACGCTATAGAGTAAAGAATGCCGTCGTAGTATTATAAAAGAATACTAGCTAAGACGTAGTCTAAAGAGTTATATTCTAAGAAGGCTTCTTTTATAGAATTAAAATAGCGTAGTATAGATACTAAAGTAAATACTAATTTCAAAGTTCTAAAGACGTCGTTATACTCTTTAGTCTATTCCTAGGAAATATTTAACTTAGACAGACGATTTAGTAGCTTAACTATCTTAGAGAAGTTTTTAATAAAGCGACGGTAAAAGTTCGCAAAGTCTAAGAAGGCTTAGATGTCTTTAAGGTTTAAAAGCGCTTTCTACTAAACGATTATAGAGACTTTCTTAGAGTTTATTTATACTCTATCTATAGAGATAATTATACTAAGGTACTAGACTTCTTAGGTTTTAAATTCACACTTCTTAATATCTAAGTAGAGGCTAGCCTTTTAAAGAGTATCGAGGACTTAGTATACGTACTAGTAGTAGAAGAGTAGGTCGTCTAAAAAGATAAGAATATTATTAAGATATACTATATAGAAGATATCTAAGAAGAGGTATAAGACTTTGTTAATCCTAGCTTAGAATGTTATAGATACGTTAGTTAAGCTAAATAGTATAACTAATAACTTAAAAAGGCTATACTAAGTATTAAATACTATAAGCTACTCGTCTCCCTCTTATACTCTAATATAGTTAAACGCTATAACAACGTCTAACTTAGTATAATACTTAGCTATACTTAATCTCTAGAGAGTCTCTTAGATATAAGGAATCGAGTATCGATTCTTAATTATAATATTATTAAGCTATCTATAGTCTACGTAAAAGTATAGGCCTTCTTCTAGCTTCTTAGTAAATAGTATAGACAACGCTACTAGTAACGTACTAGCTCTTATAAAGCTCTTATCGAGTTACTCTTTTAGGTATTTATATAAGACTTCTAATTCTCCGACAGATATATTATATAGTATACTATAAGATGTTTTTATTCCCGGTTTTAGTTTAATATAGAGATCGTAGTCCTAGTAAGAGAGTAACTTATCTACTACTTATAGCTAGAAAAGCAGAAGATGTTAATAGTACTACTAAGGTAGTAAAGAGGCTAGATTAATAGTCTTTAGGTTATTATATTTGTCGAGGCTTTTCTAAATATTACTAAGCGAGACCTCTTAAAGATGTAGCTTAACTGTCTTCTAGTAACGTTAGAACTACTAGTATATTTCTTTCTTAAGATAGAGTTTCTTTTCTATACGTTTATAGCTAGTAAGGCTGTTATCTATTCGAGACTTAGCTAGTGCTAGTACTAGTAAGTCGAAGTGTTACTAACTAGTAAGCTCTTTTAGCCTCTAGTCGATTTCGTATAGTAATAAGAAGAATACTTCTATATCTTATTACTTAGTATAAGTGTAAAATACTACTATATTAATTATCTTTAAAGTGCCTTTTATAGCCTTAGTATAACCGTAGACTAGTACTTTGTCTTTTTTTATATAATATTTATAGTCTTAATTAAACTATAGAGTATTCTTTCTCTAGTCGATTAAAGAGTTATACTTCGTAAGCTAAGGCTTTCTAAGTATAATCTTATAAGAGCTAAGCTTAGTAAAGTAAAAGCGTTGTTAGTAGTCGATGTACTAGCTTATATATAGGTCTAGAGTAACGAAGTAAGTAAGGTTCTCTACTAACGAAGACGATCTATTAGCTATATAAAGGCGGCGAGGTTTTATTAAGAGTTTAAGAGTAAAGTTGTTTTACTATATATAATTAGAATTAATAAAAGCTTCAGCTAAAGCGCTAGAGTTAAGTATAAAGTAGATAGTAGAGGGCTTTGTTTTATTAGTACTAACTAATTTATAAGAAACCTCTATTATACTTTCTTTCTACCTTTCCTCTAGCGACGACAGCTCTCTTCTAATTTCTACGTCTCTAGTAGTAACTATCGATAGAGACTAGACTTTTTCCTTAATCTTATCTATATTCTTTTTCTTCTTATTCTAGCAGCGAGCCTCTTTTAGCTTTATATAACTTAGAAGACTATATATCTTATTATCGTAGTAGTAATAGAGGTTATACTCTATCTAAAACTTCTTATAAGTAGCTTTTAACTTAGAGATATTAGCCTAGGTCTTATTCTTAATATCTTTCTAAGTCTAGATATATTTTCTTCTAACTTTTAAGATATTAAAGTCTATTATATTAGGGTTAAAGAGTAAAGTAGTCGAAGCCGGGGTTAGAGTAGTAGTAGAGAGGTTGTTCTTAAGATACTAAGTACTATAAATAGTTTAGTTAATATTATCTTTCTCTTATATTAGGTTAGCTAAGGTATTAAGTTTAATAGCTGCGGTATAGTAAGAGTCTACGAGAATAAGAGTATAAATAGAGAGGTAAGTAGCGAGGACGAGTCTCTAGGTATAATCGAATCTAGTAGAGTAAGTAGTAGTAGCTAATAATAGGTAGAAGAAGAGAAATTCGGCGGCTAGTCGCTAGCCTTGTTTTTCTTTTTAAAGCTTAGTAGAAGCTTTCTTATAGTTGAACTTATTACTAAACGTATTATAGAGAATGTCTAATATACCTTCTACTAAGTCTATTATAGTAAATTCGCCGGCGTTATTAAGATAGAGGTTAATATACTTATATACCTCTTTTTCTAGAGTTGATAAGACGTAAGTTATTTACTTAGTTTTATTAGAAAACTAGTTAGAGTTGATACGAAGCTTAACTTTAAGATTAATAATATATAATCGTAGCTTAGTAGCGGATCAGCGGCTATTACTAAACATAGCTAGGTTAGAACAGAGTACGGATTAAGTAGAGTAGTAAATCTAGAGTTAATCGATTTTGTTTTATAATTCCTCGAATTAAGAGTTGCTTATAAGAGTAGAGATAGCTTATCGAAGATATTAGATTTCGTTATTAAGAGTTATAATACGGTTATTAAACTCGGTAGCGTCTTATATAGCTTCTACTTTAGTAGATTATCAAGCTTACTTAGTAGTATACTATACTTGTATTATAGTGTCTTTGTCGATAGTAGTCTAGTTATAGAGCGTAAGTAGGTCTTATAAGCTTTATTAGAAGGTCTCTTCGTTCTTATTAGTAAAAGTTCTAAGCGTACTACTATTAATAGTAGCTTAGAGTTCTTAGGTAGTAAATTCGGATATAATAAATTCGGATATAATAAATTCGAGGTAAGAGTAAGAGCGAGGGTAGTAGACGAGAGTAAGAGAAAAGATATTTTAAGAGTAGTAGATATAGCGACGATATATACGCTATATAGGTAAAAGAAGGCGAATAATATATTATAGTAGAGATTAAGAAATAGATTATTTATAAAGAAGAAAGGAAGAGAGAAGCTCTTTCTTAGCTATTTATATATCTATAAAAGAATATATCCGCGATATTCGTAATCTCGCTTAGTAAGCTACTCGGAAGCGAGCTTATTTACTAAATTAAAAACTCTTATAAGAATATAACTCTTTAGACTACGTCTTAGCTAGTATTCTTTTATAATACTACGACGGGGTTCTTTACTTTATAACGTTTATATCTAGAGTCTTCGACTTCGTAGAATATAATTATAAGATCTATAATAAAGAACTACTTACTATAATACGTTCCTTCGAGTCTTAGTACTCTAAATTAGTAGACACTACCTACTCTATCTTAGTTATTACTGATTACTCGAATCTAAAGTACTTTATAACTATAAAACAACTTACTTACTACTAAGTACGTTAGAGTAAATTCCTTTCTAAATTCGACTTTATTATAAAACTAGTACTTAGTAGAAAGAATACGAAGTTAGACTCGCTTACTCGTCGTTCTTAAGACCTTCTATTCCTTCTAGACAACCTACGTATATTATACTAATAATAGTTACTTCTAAAGCCTTAGAATTTAGACTCTGCTATTCGCTTAGTACCTCTAGTAGAGAAACCAGATACTGAATCTAACGATTACGTCTTAACTAGGATATTAGAAGAGAACTTTAGAAGAAATAAATAAAGAGGACTATATACTATATTTAAAAGAAGTCGGTCTATCTAAGTATAAGATTATTAGTAATAGACTATATTTCTAGAATAGACTTTATATTCTAGATATAGAACTTCGAATATAGCTTCTTTAAAGAGCTTATAACTCGGTCGAGAGCGGTTACTCTAGTAAGAATAAGCTATTCAAGCTTATTTCTCGATACTACTAGTAGCCTAAGATATACTAAAATATTATCTAATTCTATAAAGCGTATAAAAGCTATCTATAGAATAAATACTTCTAACTACGCTACTAGAGTACTTTAAAGCTACTCTCGATTCTACTTTAAAGATAGAAAGACCTATCTATCGACTTTATAAGACCGATTCTTATAGTAGACAGATATAACACTATTATAGTAGTTATAGACCAGCTTACTAAGAACTATTATATTATTCTATACTATTCTAGTATAGCTGCTATCGACCTAGCTCGGCTATTTATACGAGAAGTATAGAAACTCTATAGCCTACTAGATATACTTATCTCTAACTAGGGTTTCTTATTTATTTTAGACTTCTAGAAATCGGTTTATAATATACTTTATATTTACATAGACCTTTCTATAGCTTACTACCTAGAATCGGATAGTTAGATAGAAATCGTAAATAAATCTATTATAAAGTATATTCGCTAGTATATTAACTTTACTTAGAACGATTAGATATAATTCTTACTATTAGCTGAATTCGCTATAAGAAACGTAGTTAGTACTACGACTAATATATCCTCGTTCTTTACTAATTACGACTATTACTCTTATATAAGTTTTAGCCTTCTACGTCTATCTATACTTACTTTCTATAACGCTCTCTCTAGTAGAATCTTCGCTTATAAAATAGTATTTTGTAAGATAGTTAGCGGGGCGCGGGTTCCGGGGTGTCTGCCCGGGTGAGTTTAGCGGTGCTTGTTCTAGTAACGCGCGGGCCCGTACGTCGCCGCTTCCGATAAGACGCACTCGCTTTACTCCAGCGCTGCTTTTTGACATCGTGTATAAGAACCCTCTCTCCTCTTCCACTTTGGTCGCAACTCTCTCACCTTACTATCTTCACCCTCACTCATGGTCCTGTCTTTCCCGCCTTCCATACGCCGCGTCCCGTCTGCCTTATTTCAATGCTAGTCTCATCTCCCTCCCTATCTTTCTATACAAGCTAACTTATGCTATAGTAGATAGATATTCTTTAAGGACGATCGTCAACTCATTTCATCTAGCTATAAGGAAGCAAATTCGAGCGCCAAATCAGCAGCTTTGTCACTTAAGAGAGTCTAAATTCAAGCCTTTATTCAATAGCTTTCAAACACTCCGCTTCTAGGATTAGTCTTCTCGCGAGATCTCTCGCCCTACTGTACATTTCGTCGTCTTCTTTTGATTCTCCGATTCTCAATCTATTACTTTTCTCGTTGCTTCTCTCTACACAGAAATACTCATAGCTATGTAGGCTCGGATGCCAAAGATCCCGGCTATAGTGCTATTACAGTAGCAAGGTGTGACGAAACTCAAACTATCTAACAAAAGTAATCGCTTCGAAGGTTAGTATACAGGTAAGAAGTACAGGCGCGCCGGGTTGTTTACTTAGAGGTAAACTCGTTACTTAAATATAGAGTAGTTAAGAGATAAAGTAATAATTACTAAGTATTAATAAAGTTAAGTACGAAGCTCCTATCTAGAGGCAGAAGTACTAGTTATATATAGAACCTTCGTTCTCTAGATCTCTTCCGGATCCTAGGACCTCTCTGGATCCCTAGGGGATCTATCCGGGTCTATCACGTGACCTATACCAAAGCAAATCCCTGGATCGCTTAGTTAACCTAAGCGATCTCTTATTTGCTATAAGTCTACGGATATGCTTAACCTGTTAGAACGCTGCCTAGTCTTCACTTATTACGTAAACTCGTGATTTATAACACTATTCCCTTCTTAGCTTAGAATGTCTCTACGCTTAAGTATAACCTAAGAATTGTTGTTAGAAGGCTAGCAGCCTCTCTTTGTTAATATGTTTTCTATAATACTATAAACAAATATAACTAAAAAGAAGAAAGAACGTTTTCGTCTTACGAATAGTATTAAAGCTGTCTAGTTCGAAATCATATCTTATATATAATATACTTTCTAAGAACAGCGGTGTCTTATAGACTCGACTTAGTCTAGTCGTTATACTAAGTATATATATATAAAGTCGAAATGTAATAGTAGTAATAATTCCTAGAATCGGCACGTTTCTATAGAAAAAGAGTAGGAATCCTTAGATATTTAGAAGGAACGTCTTTGTAATAAGAAGAAGAAGGCTATAGTAAAAATCCTCCGGCTATATAAGTAGTAAGAGTTTATTTAGAAACGTTGTAAAGAGATAGCTCGACAGAGTCTTAAGTTTATTAACAAGCTTGATACTACTAAAGAGTTAGAAAGGAAGGAGAAAGAGGAGGAGAAGGAGAAAATAGAGGAGAAGGCTACTAGGCTAGCGGCTCTTTCTACGCTCTCTGGTTCCGACTCTGTTCTTAACCTAGGTCTCGACCTAGCTTTCTTTAAGACCTTCCCTCCTAGGTTAGAGATATAAGCAACCCTAGATTATAACAGTAGAACTTCTAAAGTTCCGCCGAGTACTAGTTAATATTTTTCTTAGGTTTCTAAGTGTTCTCTAAGTATAGGTAGTCTAACTATTTAATTAAGTATTTAAGCTATCCTCTAATAAGCCTATAGTTAAGAATCCTTTTAATCTTATATATTATATTTAGGTTAACTAGTTAAATCTCTATAAGTAGAGCTAGTAGTGCTCCTAGTAGTACTAGTTTAAGTAAGAATATATAGAATACTAGGAAGATATTTATTATTTTTAGTAGCGCTAGTTTATAATTCAAAGGTTCTTTAACTTATTTGATTTTAAATAGTCTAAGTTTCTTATAGTCTAGTTTATTACTTAGTCTCTTTATATTAATGTTTTTTTATACTAGGTAGACTTTATCTCTCTCTTTTAGCGTTAGCTTCTAACTACGTCGTTTATTATAGTAGTATATATTTCTTTTAGCTATAAACTATAAGTCTTTTATAAGTTCTTTATATAACCTCTTAATTTTTAAGACCTAAATATAAGCGAGCTAGTTATCGATAGTTGTAGATAGTAGTTCTTAATATACTACTAATTTATATCTAAAGTTAGCGTAGAATAGTATAATAAGTATTATTTCTATTATTAAACTATTATAGATAAACTATACTAAAGGTAGTAGTTTAATCTAATTATTTTATTAGTAGTTTATATAATAAAAAAGGTATATCTTAACTACTTGATTTATATATTTGTTTTCTCTATTTATCTAGAGGTAAAAGACTATCGACAGCTTCCTTTTCACCTCTAGTCTCTTAGTAAGAGCTGTCTAAAACTTTGAGATAAAGAGTCTGTCTCTGTCTAAGAGTATCTCTTTAGATAGTCTATATCTTAAGACTACTTCTTTTAGGAATATAAACGCTAATTCCTTAGCTATACTTAACTCTATATATAGTATAAGAATTATATACTTAGTAAGCTATTCTATAATAACTAGGATAGAGTTATACTCTACCTCTGTTATTAGATCTTTAGACTTCGGTAGCTTAACTATAAAGTCCTAAGATATTAATCTCTAAGGTATTTATAGTATTAGAGTAGTGTCTATCTATCTATAAGATATATAGTAGAAAGCCTTGTTCCTAGTATAGGTATTATACTCTGATATTACTTCTTTAATAATCTTTTCTAAGCTCTACTTAAAATAGTATTACTATTAGAAATAGAACTTTGTCCTTCTAATTCCTTAATAGCTATAAGTAGGTAACTTATATTATTCCTTAATAAACTCTTTCTCTATAGTTTCTAGGATAAAGATTTTATTTTAAAAGGTTATAAGCTCTTAGCTTATATACTCTATATCTAAGGTATATATTATTAAATCCTTAGAGTACGTGTTATATACTACTCTATTTCGACTGTTCTAGAGCTAGCGTTTCTAGTATTCTCTTTAAATATATTTAATCTATAGTTTCTTAATCTATATAATAGTCTTCTATATAGTAGAGATCGCGTATTAGCTTAGAACTATGTCTCTATTTAGTAATTCCTTTAGAATTACTTTTTTTATATATTCTCTTATATCTTTATAGCCTAGTTTTCAACTAAGAGTATTAGCTTGTAGATTCGTAGTTCCAGCTATATGTCTTATTATAATATTATAATATAATAAGGTTTCTAACTATCTAGTAAGTCTCTTACTTATAAGTTCCTTAGTAGTAGTAAAGGTTCGGAGGTTTATATAATTAGTTAAGACTATTACAGGTTCTTCCGTTCCTTATAGGTAGATCTTCTAGTGTTCTAGAGTAAAAACTATAGTAAGTAGTTCCTTCTTAAATATAGTGTAATTCTACTAAGCTAGGTCTAGTGTTTTTAAATAGTAGACGACTAGTATTAATTTCTCTGTTTTGTCTAGTTAGAGATATACCGCGCTAATTATAGTCTCTAAAGAGTTAGTCTCTATAGTACTTAGCTTCTTATAATTATAGCGTTATAAGATAGATTTCTTAATAAACTATTCTTTAATAGTTTAAAAGGCTTTTTCTATGATATTATTCTATATAAATAGTATACCTTTCTAGATAAGATTTGTTATTAGTTTAGAGATTCTAGTATAATTTATAATATACTATTAATAGAAATTAGTAAATCCTTAGAACTGTTATATATCTTTAACGTTCTTTAGTAATTCCTAATTAATAATATTTTATATTTTATCTAGATCTATCTCTATTTATTCTAGAGCTATTAGATAGTCTAGGAATTTTATATAAGTTACTTCGAACTTATATTTTAAGAGCTTAAGTTAAGAATCTATAGTAGCTAGTCTTCTTAAGACTTTTCTTATATATCTCTTATATTTCTTAATTTTCTTAGAAAAGACTAGAATGTTATCTAGATAACAGATAACTATTACCTCTAGAAGCTCTTCTAGGATATTATTATTCTATCTCTAATAAGTAGTAAGTATAGTAGACAGCCTAAATAGTAAGACAAACGCTGTCTTCTACTTATTACCTATCTTAATTCTAATTAGAGTATAAGTGTTTTATTAGTCGAGTTTCGTAAATCTCTTAGCCTTTCTAATCCTATTCTATAGATATTAAGCTTCTAGTAGTAGATAAGTGTTCTTAACTATTACGTTATTAACTTTGTAATAATCGATATATACTCTTCCTTATAGATTGTCCTTTTTACTAACGACAAGTATATTTAAGAAAATAGAAGACTCTGATTTCCGAATATATCTCTTCTATATTCCCTTAGCTATATAACTCTTAAAGCGTTATAGCTTTTTCTAGTTATATAGCTATATTTTCTATTTCTTAAGATTATAACCCTTCTTTAATTTAATCTTATAATCTTATAAGCGATGTTCTAGTAAGGCTCTTAAGTCTTCTAGGTTATTAAACAAAGCTATAAATTCTCTATACTATATAGGTATTTGTTTATTAGCTGTTTTACTAACCTGTAGAGGACTCTAGGTAAGGTGTCTAGGCGCTTTAGAAGAGGTAGCGCTAACCTCCTTCTAGTCTTATAGTTATAACTATAATCTCTTATAGTTTTATTAACTGAAAGTAATCGTATAAGCTTTCTAGTTAATATTAGAGTTATATTCTATAATCTATAGTATTCTAAGTATTATATTATAACCCTCTATTAGAACTAACGTGGTTTATCAGCACCTCGTTAATATTAGTACCTCGCTACTTGAAATCTCATATAAAAAACGTCTGTGTACAACCGTGTACTTTACGTATTTATTAATAAAAAAATCTAAAATTGAAATTTTACTAAGGAAATAAGAGTTTAATATTATAATAATATTAATTTTAATTCTTTACTAGTTTTAATTAATAATTCGCTTAAAAATACCTCTGTAATCATTAGTAATTTTTCCTTTTTTAAATAACACTTTAATATAAGATAAGTAATATTTAAAAACTAAGAATTAAGAATACTCTTATATTAATAAAACTAAAATTTCAATTTTAGATTTTTTTATTAATAAATACGTAAAGTGCACGGTTGTGCACAGACGTTTTTTGTATGAGATTTCAAGTGGCGAGGTACTGATATTAACGAGGTGCTGATAAACCACGTTATATTAAGTTATATATCTAAATAGTATCTATTAATAGTAAGTTTCTTTAGAATAGTTTATTAATTTATAACTCTATTCTAGTAAGCTACTTCTATTCTGTCGAAAGTGCCTAGCCTATATAAGGCTATCTTCTTAATCGAGATATTTAGCCTTTTATAAGCTAATAGAGAGATAAAGTTTCCTATTACTCTAGAGTCTACTATAACTCTAACTTCCTTTCTATAGATTTTTACTATTATAACTAACTATTAATTACCTAAGATAGCGTAGATTTCTACTTTAATATAGAAGACTTTAATTATATCTCTATTCTCTCTTAGTTCTCTTAACTAGGGAAAGAGTGTTACTTTCTCTTTATCTATCTTAGCTACTTTAAATATCTATTAATATTCTACTAAGTTCTTTAGTTCTAGCCTAGTTCTATAGAACTATTTCTCTAAAGCCTAGTCTAATATAGATAGTAGTCGATAGTAGAGCTATATAATAGTATCTTCTTTTAGATACTCTATAGTCTAGAGTTCTCCTACTATTAGTTAGTAGTTTATAGATATTATATATTTATTATTTAGCTCTTCTTTATACTCTTATAGAAATGTCTTCTGTTCTATTATATACGCTCTATTATTCTAGTTTCTAAAGAAGATTATTTCTACGTTGTTTTATACTACTCGATAGGTATTTAGTATTAAGGGTTATACCCGTAGAGTAAGTCTTATAGTACTCCAGCGACTATCACGTGACCTCGCCTGTCAACGCAGGCACGTGACAGAACCTTGCACGTGATAGAACCTTCGAGAATATACTTAGTAGAACTCTTTAGAAAGAGTAGGCTAAGTATATAAGCTAGTAAGAACTCTACTTTAGAAAGATAATCGACTCTTCTTATATATAAACATCTCTATAGTTTAATTCATTAGTATTTACTATAAGTTCTAATATTAGAGTCGATTTAAAAACAATAGGCTATTTTAGTAATACTAGAATACTAGGCTTTTAAGGTAATACTAGAACTTATAAGCTATTTATAGCTATACTAGAACTTAATAGACCTTTATAGTAATACTAGAACACTAGGCCTTTATAGTAATACTAGAATTTATAAGCCGTTTAATAGTATTTATAGAACCTATAAATAATAGAAGAACTATAGAGAGGCGGTATACTAAATAAGCTACCTGCCTAGTTCTTATAGTATATTCAAGAGTAGTAAAGTCAGTTATTAACTACTTAAGAGAATAAACAACTACGGATTATAGACAAAGAGATACAGGCTAGGGAAGCTTACTTATAGATAGTCTATAAAGATAATAAACTAGGAAAATCTCTTCCTCTACTACTAGAATTCTATAGAGACTTAGACAAATTAGAGGCTTAGTTGTAATAGGTATAAGCTAAGGTTAAAGTCGATTACTATAGATATATAGAATATATTAAATTCTAGATACTTAACGAATCTCTATAAGATAAGACGTTATATAGAATAGAAGTATAGATATAAGAATATAGTAAGCTAGAGCTAGCTAATAGAAACGACTTCTTAGATAGAGTAGAGTTTATATTTAGAGATCTATAAGCTAAGAAAAGAGTATAATAGAAACTAGAATCCTTCTACTAGAGCTTAAAGCTATTCTTAGAGGTCTTTATAGAATAGTAAGCCTTACTTATAGAATTAGAAGAGGGATCTTAGCCTAACGATATAAAGAAATTGTTTCTTAACCGAATACTAAGTAATAAGCTAGTTAAGATAATAATTACAGTCTCTTCTTAACTAGACTTTAAGTCTTACTACTCTATTATCAAAGAAACAGACGACTGCTTAAGAGCTTATAAAGCTCGAATATTAAGATCTAAGAGCTAGACTTCCTTAGAAATACTATAGACTCCTTAGAAACGCTCTATAAATACTTTACAACTAATAACAGATAGTAAAATCGCTAATAGACTAAAAGTTATCTATAAAGCGTCTATAGAGGATATAGATTAGAAACCTATATCTACTAAGGTTTTAATAACTAGTACTAAGTATACTAAATAGATGTTCTAGAAAGAATAAAGCAATTATACCTATACTAGTTACTGTCTTTACTATAGAGCTACTAGTTACTTTGTTTAAGAATATCTTTATAAACTACTAAGGTAAACTATAACAACGGATTTAGTCTATAAACAAAGAGTAGAGATTAGAGAGATAGCGCTAGAATTAGAAGAAGAAGAGCTTTCTTTAGATTTAGAAAACTAGAGGCTTCTGTTAGAAAGTATAGATAGAAGCGACGAAGGGAGTTATTAGTAATAGACATTTAGAGGCAGTTTAAGAAGGAGTATATAGATAAAAAACCTCTTCTTATATCGGCTTTAGTAAATAGAGTAGCTACTTTATAAGCCTTAGTAGATTTAGAGTGTTTAGTTTATAGAATTATTTTAGACTGTTTTATCTATTACTATTAACTCTCTTATATATAAATTAAACTATAACATCTATAGTTAGTAGAAGGAGTCTTAGAGAATATAGTATTATAGGTAATATCTTTTAGTATAGATATTAGAGGCTACTAGTAGAGACAAGTATACGCCTACATAGTCTCTAGGATTAAAGACTATGAAATAATTCTAGGAAAGTCTTAGTTAAGAAAAGAGCAAGCCTTACTAAACGCTAAAAAAGAATATCTACTCTTTTAGAACTTTAGATTAGAAGTTTATAGTAAGTTAGAAAAGAACTCTTACTCTTATAAACAAGTAAGCGTAGCTATCTTTTACTTTCTTATAGATTAGAAATAGAAGCTATAGGTCTTTATAGCTAGTCTTATAGATATTATAAAAGCGTTAGTAGAAAAGAAGTATATAGACCTGTAAACAAAGCTGCCTAGCTAGATTAGTCTAGAATTCTACCTAGTATTTAATAGAAAAGAAGTAGATAAGTTACTAGTATATAGAGAAGGGATTAATTATAGTATTAAGCTTTTATAAACAGATAGCGAGTTAGAGAAGACTGTTCTATAGAGGCTACTCTATAACATGTTCTAGGACAAGCTATTAGTACTCTATAAAACTCTAACAGAGCTACTTAATAAGGAGTTTATTTAAGTAAGTAACTCTCTAGCAGCTACGCTAGTACTCTTTGTATAGAAGCTAGAAGGAGGCCTACAGTTCTACTATAACTACTAGGTACTAAATAAGTTAACCTATAAGGACTACTACCTACTACCCTTGATCTAAGAGACACTTAACTAGATTAGGAAAGCTAAGTAGTTTATAAAAATAGATGTTATTACTACCTTCTATAAGATATAGATTAAGAAAGAAGATAAGTAGAAAACGGCTTTCTAGACACGCTTTAGGCTTTTTAAATAGCTTATTACTCTCTTTAGACTTATAAATACTCTAAGTACTTTCTAGTAGTATATTAATTATATACTTTAAGAGTTCTTAGACAACTTTATCTTAGTATATATCAACGATATCTTAGTCTTTATAGACAGCACCTATAACTAGTACCGCGAGTATGTCTATAAAGTAATACAAAGGCTTTAAGATACTAGGCTATAGCTTAATATTAATAAGTACGAATTTAAAGTATAGTCTACAAAGTACCTTAGGTTTATTATAGAAGTAGGGAAAGGTTTATAGATAGACCTAGCTAAAATATAGGCTATTATAGATTAGAAAGCACTAATAAAGGCAAAAGGCGTCCTTAGCTTCCTAGGATTTGCGAATTTCTATCGACGGTTTATTAAAGACTTTTTATAGATTATAGCTCCTCTTTATAGACTTGTTAAAAAGGATATATCCTTCTAATAGATAAACAAAGTAAATAGAGCTTTTAAATAGTTAAAGTAGGCTTTTATAGAGGCTCTAGTACTAGCTTAGTTTAATCCAGATTATAAGACAGTTCTAGAAACAGACTTCTCTAGATATTACTTAGGAGACGTGCTCTTCTAAGTAAAGAATAGCGTATTATAGCCTATAGCCTTCTTCTTAAAGAAGTATACACCTATAGAATACAACTACCTAATATATAATAAGAAGTTGTTAGCTATTATTTACTATCTTAAGAAATAGAAAGTAGAGCTAAAGAGCGTAGAGTAGTTTATAATACTTATAAACTATAAGAATCTTAAGTACTTTATAATAGTCTATAAGCTATCTAAAAGACAAATACATTAGTAGCTAGTTCTTAGTAAGTTTAACCTAATAATCTAATACCGCCTAGACAAAGATAGAGACCTTCTAGATATGTTAATAAGAAGAGACTAGGACCTTCTAGAAAAAGAAGATAAACGTCTTAATTATAGAATAGTATAGCTAATTCTAGATAGAATAATTCAAGGGAATACTATATAACTAGTACTATTATTAGCAAATAGGAGGAACTAAGCTAGCGATATATTAGTAAACTAGACATTTATAGACTAACTATAGAACCTCTAGAAAGAAGGAAAGATATAGAACAAGGACTTTAGACGTCTTATAGATACTATATACTAGGGAGATAGAGTGTTTCTAATAGACCTTACTTCTTTAGTTAAAGTCTCTATCTCTAACTACTTAGTAGATAAGAATAGTAACTTACGGTTTAGAGGTAGACTATAGGTTCTAGACTATAAACTACTATAGATAGTAATTATATAGGAACTCTATAACTCGACACTTATAGGCTATCTAGGTAAGAATAGAACAATTATAGTAGTCTTAAGAGAGTTTTTCTAGCTAAACCTATAGACTATAGTTAAGTAGTTTATCTATAATTATAGAACTTATAGACGTACTAAGGTCTAGAGGGATTATAAACAAGGCTTACTTTGTCTATTACCTATTCTAGAATAGTAATAGTAAGAGATTTCAGTTGATTTTATTAGGCTACTTCTAATAAGCAAGGGCTTTGATATAATAGTAGTGTTTATAGACTGTTTAAGTAAAGAAGTACTACTTACTACTTATAACTCTACTATATCTTTAGTAGACTTTACTTACCTATTTATAGCTGTGTATTACAGCTTATATAGACTTCTAAGGGTAATAGTATTAGACAGGGGACTATAATTTATTAGATAAGTATAGAAAACTATCTATAACTTTTTATAGATTAAATAATAGATCTCTATAGCCTTTTACCTATAAACTAACAGGTTAACAAAACAAGTAAATACTAAGGTTAAGACACTCCTTTAGTAATAGATTAATTTAGTATAAGACGATTAGGCTAACTAGCTACTAGTAGTATAATTAGCTTCTAATAGACGGGTTTTATTATTAACAGGTGTAAGCTCTTTCTAACTTAGCTATAGCTATCTATTATAGACGATAGACTCTTTAACAGACGTTATAGCACCTGCTTATATAAGAACTCTAATATAAAAGAGCAAAGTAATAGTAGTAAGAATCAAGGCTATTATAAAGTAGGCTTAGTTATTAATAGTAAGAGTATAGTAAGATTAAGAAACTTAAGCTAATCAGCTATAGAATATTACTCCTACTTATAAGGTTAGAGACAAGGTCTATTTAAGCTTATAGAATATTTAGATAGAAAAGACTAGTAAAAAACTAGATACTCGGTCTATAAAGTTTATAGTTATTAAGGTTATTAGCTCGTCTATATATAGGCTAGACACCTCTTCTAGAATTCATAGTGTCTTTAATATAGATTTACTACAGCTAGTAGTAGCGGACCTACTACCTAGTTAAATTATAAACGATATATAACCGCTTATAATCTTAGTAGATAATACTATAGAGTAGTAGGTAGAGAGAATACTAGGTTAATAGCAAAAGAGGCTTCTAGGAAAAGGCTCTTATACTCGACTTAAGTATAAGGTTAAGTAGACTAGGTATATAAATCTAATATAGAAACTAGCTACTGAATTAGAGGATATAGTAGCTCTAGACACCTACTTTTAAGAGTAGATAGAGAGGTAATATCAAGAGTTACATCTGTAGAGTAAGTCTTAGAGTACTCCAGCGACTATCACGTGACCTCGCTTGTCAACACACGCACGTGATAGAACCTTCGAGAATATGCTTAGTAGAACCTTCTAGGAGAAGTAGGCTAAGTATATAGACTAGTAAGAACTCTACTCTAGAAAGGATAATCAACTCTTCTTATATATAAACACCTCTATAGTTTAATTTATTAGTATTTACTATAAGTTCTAACTATTACTTTGTAAGTAGTAGTACTAACTTGTTTCTTACCTTTCTAGGGTTTCTTTACGTTGTTCTTACTATATTTATTTACTCTATAACCTAAGTAGCTATATAAGTAGCAAAGATTTTACTTATATTAACTATTACGTTCTTTCTAGAAGAGTCCTTCTCTGTAAAAGAGTTTCCTTTTCAAAGATCTACTTATCTATACCTTTTATATTATATTAAGTTCTATTAGATCCCCTAGATCCTACCTTCTACTATAGTAGCCTTTAGTATAGTATCTATATATCTCTTTTAGTTCTAGGCTCTATTTATAATTATATTATTAGTTAGTTTATTAAGTATATCCGGGAAGTTGTCTTAAGCTAACTCGTTCTTAATACTATTCTTTAGTCCTCGGTAGAACTGTTTATATAGTACTTTATTATTCTAGTCTATACGAGTAGAATACTATTAGAATTATAAAGCGTATTTAGTAGTAGAACTCTTCTATTTTAGAGAGTATAGAGCTTATACTACTTTCTTTTTTATATTAACATTCTTAAAAGCCTGATTAATCCTATTCTTAAATCTCTTAATATCTTAGAAAAGGTCTTATATTTTTTCAGATATTTAGAGTAAGACTTTTCCGCTCTTTATCTTGTTTTTCTAATAATCCTCTAAGTATAGCTCTAACTAGTTATAGGCTACCTCTTCTAGACAGGTTAATAACTATATAACCTGATTAGTTTTACTACCAAACTATACTATATAAAAGTTCAGGTATATTAAAGCTTTTATAAGAAACTTAGCGAGTTTCTCTAGTAAGCTATTAAACAGCTTAGGAATTAGTAGCTTCACTTCCTTATAGAGAGTAGTAACTAGTACTATAGATACGACAGACATCGCTGGTATAGTAGAAGTAGATAAGACAGTAGATATTATAGTAGCTAGACTTCTAAGCAGGTACTTAAAGTATAATAAAACTTAAACTATCTAATAAAAGTAATTACTTTAAAGGTTAGTATATAGGTAAGAAGTATAGACACACTAGGTTATTTACTTAGAGGTAAACTTATTACTTAAATACAGAGTAGTTAAGAGATAAAGTAATAATTACTAAGTATTAATAAAGTTAAGTATAAAGCTTCTATCTAGAGGTAGAAGTACTAGTTATATATAGAACCTTCGTCCTCTAGATCTCTTCTAGATCCTAGAACCTCTCTAGATCCCTAGAAGATCTATCTAGGTCTATTATATAACCTATATCAAAGGAAATCCCTAGATCGCTTAGTTAACCTAAGCGATCTCTTATTTACTATAAGTTTACAGATATACTTAACCTGTTAGAACGCTGCCTAGTCTTTACTTATTACGTAAACTCGTAATTCGTAATATAAGACTATATATCTAATCTCGGAGTTACCTCTCTATATAAGCCTTTATATAGACCTTTACCTATATATCTAATAGCGGAATAGCCTCGTATTCTTAAGATAGGATACTAGACATTTGAACTATAGAAGTTAGAGAAGCTGAAATTTTCTACTTCTAATTCTAGGAAATAGTCTATTAGAAAAATATCTCCTAGCCAGCGCTACCTCTCTCCCTGCTCGCTCGGTCGCGCTGTTAACCCCTCTTCTAAGCTTACTCGGACTACTCGTCTATCGGCCTAGCCGTAGCTAACTATTATAACATAGCCTGTTTAAAGCTCGGATCCTCGATCTACCTCTATAGATTCAATTCTCTTAATTATTACAAGGGCAATCATTCCTCTAGGTTACGTCGTATTAGCGAATATATACCCCTACTTAGCTCCTCGCTGTTCTACTCTTATAATCCTTATAGTAAGGTGTTCTTAGTACTTACGATAGTAGAAGCCTATTATTAGAATTACCTAGTAAATCGAAGAAATACTATATAATAACAAAGCTAGCTTCTACCTTACTTTGTCGAGAATTATATAGTAGAAGTAGCCTATAGTAGAGTGAAAGAATAGTACTTATTAAAGGTTATACCCGTAGAGTAAGTCTTAGAGTACTCTAGCGACTGTTTACGTAACCTCGCTTATCAACGTATATACGTAATAGAACCTTCGAGAATATACTTAGTAGAACTCTCTAAAAGAAGTAGGCTAAGTATATACTTCGTATATAGCCGAATTAATATTAGTTTTATATTAGTATATCTTAAATACTTAGTAATACTGCTTTTATTTAATACTCTAGTATTTTATATAGCCTCTATCTACTAAAATCACTTTAATATATTAATTACCTATACTCTTAATAAGCTCCTAGATTGTAGTATATATAATAGAATTCTAAGCTTTCTATATAGCCTTTTAGAGGCGTAGATAGGATCTATAGACGTTAGAGTAATATTATTATAAATTATATTATACGTAGTAAGTAGTCTAGACAGCGCTCTAATAGAATAAGGTATAATATCTAGGAAATAGAAGATAGTATAGAAGGGAATTAGTAATATAGAGGTATTTAGATATTCTAGGATCTTACTATTAGATAACCGTTGGAAATCATATATTAGATTCTATTAGATCACTTAGAGGATCTAGAGAGATCTAGGGATTCAGGCTTATAAAGAGATCTAGATAGTACGAAGGATTCTATATAAGACTAGCACGTCTACTATTAGATAGAAGCTTTGTACTTAACTTTAGTTATTAATCTTATTATCTTATTTAATATCTTTAATATAAGTAACGAGTTTACTTCTAAGTAAATAACCTATCGCGTCTATACTTCTTACCTATATACTAACCTTCGAGACTTAGTTATCTTTATTTAGTTTGTTTAAGTTTCGTTATACTTTAAGTACCTGCTTAGAAGTACAACTAATATAATATCGAAAACTATACTATCCTCGGGTTTAAACTCTACTCTACTACTAGTACTAATAATACCAGTAGTACTAGTTACTACTCTTAGAGAGGAAGTGAAGTTACTA
The DNA here is from genome assembly GCA_037952655.1 of Hymenoscyphus sp. LP001. Lineage (NCBI taxonomy): Eukaryota > Fungi > Ascomycota > Leotiomycetes > Helotiales > Helotiaceae > Hymenoscyphus > Hymenoscyphus sp. LP001. Next base: position 23,439 of record JAPZOX010000718.1, read on the forward strand.
GTACTAAGAACGTTCGACGGCTCCTTAGAGAAACTTACTAAGTTTATTATAAAAGCTTTAATATATTTAAACTTTTACTTAGTATAGTTTACTTATAAAACAGATTAAGTTATATAGCTTACTACCTGTCTTAAGAGAGTAGTATATAACTAGAAAGAACTATATTTAGAGGATTTTTAGAAGAATAAAATATTAAATAGAAAGGTGTCGAACCTTATAAGTAAAAGTATTTAGAGATTATTCTTAACTATCGCCGGATTTAAGAAAGGAATTAACTAGGTATTTACAGATATAGATTTAAAGAAAAAAGTAGTACGAGTCTTATATAGCCTATAATAAAAAGGTTTAGCTGCTAAGTATATATTAATATTCTAGTAATACTCTACGTATCTTAGTTAGAATAATAAGGCTTTATATAAACAGTTCTATAAGAGATTAAAAGATAGTATTAAGAATAAGCTAGCTTAAGACAACTTCTTAGATATACTCGACGAGTTAACTAACGATGTAATTAAGATCGATAATCGAAATTATAAGCGGAGTCTAGAGAAGAAGAGTAGTTATAGACATTAATAAGGAAAAGGTAGAAAGAAAGACTATAGAGATTCTATAGAAATTAGCACTACTTAGAAATGTTAGGTTTTAAGAAAAGGAACTTAAGATAGAAACCTACTAAAAGAAGAGCTTTCCTAGAAAGAGCGAGATCGTTGATATAAGTAGAACTTATATTATAACTGTAGCCTCTCTAGCTATAGAGTAAATAAGTATAGTAAGAAGAAAGACTTTAAAGAGAAATAAGCTAACGCTACTACTTAGAAGGAAGTAGCTTTACTAGAAAAAATTAAACTTATAGATAAAGAACTCGAGGCTAGAGAATATAGTATATAGATTGAAATAGATGTCTTAAATATAATAGAAAGCACTATATACCTATAGCTAGACGAAGAAATTAAGTTATAAGTTAGTAAGATATAGGATACTAATAATAGTAGAAATCTACTTTCTAAAGAATATTATAATATATAGTCGGAAATAGAATATAAACTGCCTTTTTAAGTAGAATATAAATTACTACTATTAATAAGTTTATTAGAGTTATTAGAATCTAAATCTGATTTATTAGAAGTAGATCTAAGAATATATAAGTCTAAATAAGGTAAGACATAGGTATTTATTAGAATATTCAAGAGAGAGAATAGATAGGTATATATAGAAAATTAAAAACCTAATTTTTAGAGCTTATATTCTACTTAAGAAATCGATTCTACTGTTTTAACCACTTATAAGATAGTTTAGAATAAATAAGATAGAGTAATAATAGTAAGCCTTATTACTAGAAGAAAGACTATTAAACTTAAGAAACCTAGACTAGGGTAGATAGTATCTAACGAAATATCTAGTTAGTCTAAGATTAGAGATATATAGATAGTCGTAGATCTTTAAGAGGAAACTAGCTTATAGTAGTAGTAGGGTTCTAATAACTTTATAAAACGTCTAAAACCTAGTTTCTTAGATACGCTACCTAATAATAAGAAAGCTATACTAGAAATAAGAGGCTAGTATACTATAGTTGCTTTAGTTAGTAGTATTAGAGTAATATTTCAGAAAACTAGAACTAAGAGATTATTTAGTATAATGTTTTAGAAGATAAATAAATATAATATAAACTAGGAAACAGAGTTAGTATAAAAAGAATTATATTATCTAATAGTTAAAGAATTATAGTTTATAGAAATAATAAATAAGACTATAGCTAGATAGACGTAATATTATCTAAACGTTACGTTTTATTAGTCTATAGAGAAACGATTTACTAGAACCTTACTAGAACTAAAATAGACTATAGAATATAGATTAAAATATAAGGTAGTTTCTATAGATTTAGAAAAGGTAACCTCTATTCTAAAATCTAGTAAAGGAGATAAGAATAAAAAGAGATTTAAGGTATACTTTATAAAAGAAGAATTAAATACTACCTCTAGAGAAGATTAGTTAGTTATAACTATAAAGATATAAGAGAAGAAACTCCGAGTTATAATTAACTCTAGAGTAATAAGTAATTTCCTTTCCTTAATAGCTTTAAAGAAGCTAAACGTCTTATTTAAGAATATAAAACTATACTATCTAAGAGTAGTTAATAGAACAGACGTTGCTTATTAAGATAGGATTATTAATTAGTAAACTATTCTAATAAAAGTTAATATTAAAGAATACTACTTAGATATATAATTTAATATTATTAAAATAGAGAGTAAGAAAGTAATACTTAGTATACTATAGATTTAGGAATATAATCTAGATATTAACTAGAAGGCTCGAATAATAACCTTTAGTTAATATAATTATATAGGTTTATAATTATAACTATAAGGCTAGAATAAGGTTAGCGCTACCTCTTCTAAGACGCTAGAATACCTTACCTAGGGTTCTTCACAGGTTAGTAAGACAGCTGATAACAAAATACCTATATAGTATAGAGAATTTAAGGCTTTGTTTAAAAACCTAGAAGACCTGTAAGCCTTACTAGAACATCGCTTATAAGATTATAAGATTAAATTAAAAGAGAGTTATTACTTCTTAAAGTAGAAGCTTTAGTTATATAACTAGAAAAGCCTATAGAGAATAGAAAGTTATATAAAGGAAGGTATTAAGAAGAGATATATTAGAAAATCTAAGTTACTAATTA
>JAPZOX010000719.1:0-26088 GCA_037952655.1 Hymenoscyphus sp. LP001
AAGATTATAACCACTTCCTTGGGGAATGTGGTCAACCCCTTTCCCCGGGGGCAAAAAAAACCCAACCCCCAAATGTTTCCCCCCCCCCCCCCTAAATAAACGTTAAACCTGAACTTTGCTTTTTTGATGCAGCACCCGCACGATTTTAAGGTCCCCCAGCTGTTAGAAATAACCCTTAATTAGGGGGGGAGAGTAGTATTTTTGAAAACGACCTACCGGGATTTACCATACTACTAGGGTTTTTGCTATAGAAGAGTCGAAAAAAGAAAAACAATTTGATAAGGGATAAACGAGGAATAGGGCTGAAGAGGCCATCTAGACAAATAAAAGAAAGTGGGGATCAGACTTTCAAAAGAACTCACATAGGCAATATAATGTGATTTGTTCAACTAGACTTCCCTATTTCCCTGTTTCGATTTCCAGTCCTCCAATACCTTTGCAACCTTGATATTGCCCTCCTGTTTTGCATAACCAAATGCATCATTATAATCGTCCATGGCCTCCTTGATATAAGGATCAGCACCTCTCTCCAGCAAGAACTTGACCACCTCATCGCCGTCTGTTGGATTTCTCGCAGCATAGCATATGGGCGTACCCCAAAAATTGGGCATGGATTCTTCCGAACCGAGCGCGTGTATATCCATTTCATTCACGTCCAACTTGAGGACATCGACCAAGTATTCCACCATGCGCATCCTCTTTTGAAAATATATCTTTATTTCTTCATCCTTCTTCCTTCTCTCTTCCTTCTTCTTTTCCTTGTCATTTTTGTCGTCCAGATCCGCGTCTTTCCATACTACCTTCTCTGCTCCAACCCACCCCGCAGCTACATGTAATATCCGACCTTCGAATTCCGCCCCCTTTTCGAGGAGATAGATGAATGATTCGACTGTCCCCCCGGCTGCCACCGATTGCAGCAGCGGTGGACTTTTGTATGGGTCTACCTCCATCCCATTGACCTTTGCACCATGCTCCACACACCAACGAACCAATTCATCGTCACCGCACACTCGTTGCAAGAGGTAGCCACCTACACCCGGGGTCGGGACGTAGGATGCGGGTTCATTGAGATCGAAGCCGTGATCGACGAGCAGTTGGAGAAGTTCGATGGAGGCGTTGCGTGCTACTGTCAATGGGTTGAGGCCTTTGGCTGAAGCTTTTTCTTCCTCGAGGAGATATCGGACCACGGCGATGTTACCGGAATTCATGGCCATTCTCAGTCCGAAATCGGAGATTTTCTGTCCGATATTGGCGGCGCGGGCGGCTTCCATTCCCCGGGCTACGATTGTGGTGTCGTTTGCTTTGCAACCCCTTTCCACCATCGCTTTCGGGTCTTCGAGAGTTGCCATGTTGTTGTGAGAATCTCTGGACTTCTGGATCTGTAGATGAGTGGAGTTGTGACCTTGCGAATGAATGGTCGTATGGAATCGTTTTAATCGTCCCTGGCGATTGATTGCGTGTTGAAGGATCGCAAAGGATGAGCTGAATTACGTCGACGGCAACCAGCCCAATGGAACGATTGTGAGGGCCTGTCGCTGCGCCTTACGGAAGGTCGGAAGGGTGAAGCTTGTTTTTAAAACAAGATATACGATGTGGAAATGAAAATAGAAGGATCGATTCACATCTAAGCGCTGGAGGATGGGTTGTTTCAACATCGACAACACCAGCCTCACATGAAATATTCGAGTCTCGCAAACGCAAAAATCTTGGTACGCAAAAGAAACACTTTTTTTGTTTCTCGAGCTGGTGCGAATAAGACGCAGCCTAGTTTCCCCCAAGAGATTCTGATGGGCAAAATACAAGCTAAAAGGATCAGTAAGCGCTTGTAGATCGCCCATCCTTTCAAATCTCCACATCATTTTAGAGCCTCATCCTGAGACCGATCCTACGCTACAAGCAGCTTCATGGCTCACTCAGCCTTAATCCTTCGCCTGTTTCTACGCCGTACACGTTGATGTCAAATTTGTTTCCCAGGAAATCACCCGATTGAGAATTCCATCACTATGTCTTCCGTTTATATTCCCTCTCCTTCTCTCTTCCATTTTCTTTCCTCTTTAGGGATTCTCCTACTTTCACTCTTTCCTGTTTGAAACTCAAGACAGTCTTTACAATCATGGGTCACTTTTCTACTGTTCTTTTTTTGCTTTCTACCTGTGTTTTCCTTCAGGGTGATGCAACTCCAGTGCAGCCCTACGATCGCTCCCTCAGATTCCATCCCAGGGCCTCAATTGAGGGGGGCAACAGTTCCATCCCTTTAGCAACTGGCACTGGCATAATTATTGGAACCAAAACATCCACTTCCCTGTCAATTTCTCTCACCAGCAGCAGTTCCGAATCGACTTTCATCAGCACATCCTCTTCGAGTACGCCTTCTAAAAATGCAACAATTTCTTCCATCACTTCCAAATCCAGCCTGTCGTCCTCGAGCATATCTTTGACCACTGGGTCTATATCATCCATATCAACCAACTCCACTAGCTCGACAGTTTCTATCACATCCGGGAAAGCATCGAGCACCAGTAACGACAAAACAAGCGAGACTGGAAAGACCTCAAGCTCTACCGGAACCAGCCAGAACCAGAGCCAAACAAGCAAATCGTCCTCCAGCAGCGAGACCAACACAAGCAAGGCTGCTATATCCTCTAGCCTGTCTTCATCCCAGTCCGACTCATCCAAATCGCCTACATCAACAAAGGCTTCGGCTACCAGCAAGTCTTTATCATCTGGTACCCCTGGATCTGGCGTATTACCATTCCCAACCACTAGCAAAACCTCGACATCCGACACTCCTGCCTCAATCACTTGGTCGGGTTCATGGAGTGCATCAACCAGTGGACCAACCACAGCAAACTGGCCATTCTTCCTCGTTCCTACAACCACCATTGGCCCTGCCGAAGCGACACATGAAGCCTTCCTCTTGGCTGACCTGTTCTTTACACTCAAGGCTAACAGACAATGGATCACCGATGCCAAGTTAAAATCCCAATACATCGACAATCTTGAAAAATCCAAGGATGAAGTTGTTGCTCTATTCAATGCTCTCGATGTCAAGCCTGAACCGAAGTCAGACTGCTCAAATTTGAAGAGAAGAAATGTGGTATCGGAGAAGAAGATCAGAGCCATTATTGCGGATAGAAGTTTACTGTCAGCCGTCGCGGATCTTGCAAAAGACGTTGCTGGTTTGATCACTTGTGCCGAAAAGGTGGTCAGTAACTTGATCGATAATGTCAAATTACCTGAACCTCCTATCGCTGTCATCGAGAGCTTGACAGATGTACTGGGCACAATCGGAGAAGACCTGAAAGAAGATGACCCCGAGGACGAGGACGAGGACAAAACGAGCACCGAGTCTCAATCAAACCAATCTAGCACGACTTCTAGCACAAGCTCAAGCTCTTCTTCTTGCACGGGCGTAACGCAGATTCCAGTATGCACACAAACCATCTCTCTCTCAACTTCTTTCTACTCAGGGGCCACTTCGTTTACGGTCGCTACCATCACATCAACTGCCTGCAAAACATCGACGATTACTGGATGTGCAACGGGTACGACAGCAACCACAACAGCATCGACAACTTCTTCGGGGGTAGCATATTGCTCTCCTGGATGTGCAGCTTGCGCTTGGGATGGCCCTACACCCGTTCCATCGCAAACGGGGATTGATATTGAGGCACGTACTATGCCAACTGCGGGTTTGAGTGTTGATGCATTTTACGAGGAAATCCGTAAGTTATTTTGAGGCCTGTTTAAGATGATGCTCGGCGAATACTTTCTTTACTTTTCAAGTATTGTTCGAAAGGGTTTAGAAGAATTGGAAAGTTGGTTTCTTCATTCTCCTAAATCCTCTGGAACAATACTTGCAATTGTCTAAGAAGGTTTGTAACAATTTCTTGATTCTCCTAAATCGTCGGGAACGATATCTGCAATTGTGCGAGAGGATCTCGGGCAACAAGGGGGTGTTCACAGATTAATACTAACATGATTTAGTCAATGACAAGGACTATACGCGTTTGGAATTGGCCCATCGAAGTACTGGAACGAAATCTAGCGCTAAATTCGATGATTTTGAGAACTCGCCTAACTTCATGATGGTTGCTGGTCTCTTTGGTTGCACATCAGTCACTGTTGTATCAGAAAAGGGAGCCTGGATGAGCCATCATTGGGAGGCTCCTGGATTTGGACCCGGCACAAGCGATGCAGATTTCAAGAAGAATATCTTGGATACCATCACAACTCAAGAGCAGGTCCCACTCGGCCGAAAACCTGGTACACCACGTGATACCCCACGTCAATACATTCCAGCTCAATTAATGCCAGCTTTATGGCCTCTGTTGGCAACAGGGCAGAAACTTGGACCGGAGACACATCGCGAGATATTTATCTCTACTCCGCATGCCGATGATAATCCGGACGAATACTTGTATAAAGACAGAGTTAACCTACTCGTTGACCTTTTGACTGGCACCGGCGCGCCCCTTGCGGGTGTGAAATTGACGTATGCAACTTCTCCCTTTATCCCCCCTTTTTAAATCCGATTATTAGTAGTCCGGAGCAAGTTTTATCCTTACTCACTGCTCATGGCTCCTGAGTCAACGAAAAAAACGTATGCTAATTTGTTGTAGTGTGAGGAAGTATGAGAAGTTCAAGGCTAAGAATGACGCTGAACTCTCCGCTTTGGATCTCACGGCTCGCGGAAAGGTCATGATTCAGTATGATAACAATCAAGTTGCAGCAAGCGATTCGACTAAACAGCAAGCCATGTGGAAACTCTGGATGGAGACAGACAGCTATTCGCACAGTTGGGATGCCACCGATATACAAACGGGTTCCTGTTCAATCAACCAGAAACGCGATGGTTCCTGTTCACGTCCGAGTTCAAGTGCATACGAAGGAGGAGATACCCCAACCAACACAGGCGGGAGCTCCACCCCTACATCTACTGGGAAAGGCCCGGGTTCTGCCACTACCAAGACCTCATCGGTGATTTCGAGCACTTCAAACTTAGCCTCCTCAAGTTCTACCACTTTCAACACCTCAAAGTCCTCGAGCAGCAAGGTATCTATCACCAGCACCAGCACCGCCGACACCTCAGCACCCTCCAGACCAGTAATCTCCACAAGTAAGAATCTCCACTTTTATTGCTTCGTCTATTCTAGGACAATTAACTTCGTTCTCCTAAACGCTTAGAAGAATTTAAACCCGAGTTTTATATTCTTCGAAACATTTTCGGGGAATGAAACGTAATTGTACCAAACGTTTAGAAGAATCCGAACCTTAAGTTTATATTCTCCTGAACGTTTCCGGAGAATGAAGAGGTGTAAATGTGCCAAATATTTTGCACGTTTTCTAACAAACGGCAGGTACATTCCCAAAACCATCATCAAGCACCCCCAAGCAAACCCCAATGACCACAACCTCAGCCACCCCAGAGCCAACATTTAGCCAAACATGCAACGATATCGGCAACATAAAATGGGTAGCCCGAGACGCCGCAATCAATAACGCGAAAACTTTCTGCGCCGACGCCACCAAACAAGGGACCCAAGACAAGAACTCCGGCTCCATCGTTCGCTCTTATGATGGAAATCTAGATATTTCCATGGATTGGCCGCCGGGAACGACATTCCCTAGTGACTGTGAGAAACACATGGATGCCCTCATCGACGGCTGCGGAGGCGGGAACTCAAACCCCATGAACTGGAAACACGGAGGTACATTCTCCAACGGCAAGATTTCCTATCACGTAACACCCACCAAAGACCGCTACGTCCATGGCCAATGCGCGGTCCATGTTCACGAGAAGGAAACTTGGTCTGGTGTTGATGGACCGGGGACTTCAAGGACCTGGCATTTCTGGGTTGATGTCACAGCCAAAGACTTCTCTGGGAAAACTATTGGTGGTACAGATGGGCAGGTTGGTGCTGGGGATGGAAATCCGGCAATTGTTAAGGGTCTTTATTATGAGGATTTGAGCTTGACGCCGGAGGCGAGGGGAGATTATATTCAGTTTAATCTGGGGAGTCAGAGTTGGACTACGAAGGATGAGGCGTGTAATGTTGGGGGGTTTGATAGTAATTATTCGCCGGCTGGGAGGGATATGGATTGTTTCTTTGATTGTTGAAAGGGTATATATGGCTTTCACCTTCTTGTTTCACATTTCAAAAAGCGTATTTACATAGCGAAGCGACATTGTTTTAGTCTTGGTGGTTTGTGGAATGGTGGGAGGTTGGGTTTTGTATATGGTTCATAAATAGATTCGTTTTCGTCCTCGCGGATATGGATACTTGAATTCACGTTCTTTCTATAATGACTTCTAATTTTCCGAAAGCTGAAATTGTAAGCACGTGACAGTACCCCATCCCCAATTCCTTCTTGGATGAATAGTAGTATCCAAGTACCTTAGTTTCTCGGTGGCGAGCCAGTCCAATTGATTGAAGTTGAGGATAAAAGAAGGGGAAGTCAGGAAAGGATGAGAATTGCGGTTTCTGTTGGCTTATTGGATAATTTGTCGCTCAGCCACAGCTGTTTTTTGGCCCCCAAACGCGACGTCGGGCTTACTCAACGTTTGCCAGCTTACTAGCTGTTTGACAGTTTACTCGATACTTGACAGTTCATCCGCTATTTGATAGCTTACTCAATAATTGTTTGGCATACTCGCAACACTTATTTTGGCACCTACACTTGATGGCTTACTCACGACAAATTTTGGCCCCCAAACCACCCGTTTGGCTCACTCAGTATTTGCTGGCTTACCCGTTGTTCGTTAGCTCACTCACCATTCCCTTTTTTGGCCCCCACGCCACCCGTTTTTGCTTACTTGGTGTTTGGTTCAAATTTAAGTTTCCTAAAATCGTGGCAATTCTTTTGGGTTGGAAATGTCTTTGACGCAAATTATTTCCAATCCCGTGGTTCATCAAGTCGTTAGATCTGCAGATTTATGTTCGCTTTTAATTGAGATGGTACGGTTATTTTGAGATCATTCATCTGCCACCTTTTCAATTCTCAAGATAGTATTAACAAGAGCATGAAAATAACGAGAACAGGGATGCTAAATTGTACCAGAAACTCGGAATAAAACGGATTATTTACTACCGCTTCCGTTGTTACTGCGAACCACCTCCTTGTGCGAGACTTGTATCCCACTCCCCGTTCGGGTGAAATTGTGTGTTTCAGTCTTCAGATGCTCGAGTTCTAATTCCTCGTTTATCACCCGTCTGATGTCAATCTGAAGCCAAAGAAAGAACCCCATGAAGCAGAGAGAAATTATGTCGGTCGCGGTGTTGACTTCGCCTAGACTTTATCCAATAAGCAGAAAAAAATACCAAAAGAAACAATTATTGTGTGCACTGCAACCCCAATCCAACCTCATGGTGCCTTCAAACCACGGATGAATCGCTTCACATCTATGCACACCCCCCAACATACTCGGCCCAATAACCAGCCCCCACGAAGGGTACCTTGACAAACTTTGTATCATACTGAGGATATGCTTATTTGTATTTAAGAAACAATAAAAGAAAATCATACTAAATGTGGGTCTGTGTGCCGAGGGTGGGCCGTACGTACCAATAGGACTCCTTGATAGTAAGTAGCAGAGAGGAGATGTGGATTCACTCTTTACAGGCAAGAGTCGTTCTCCATACACCTCGACAGCTTTCGTTGTTCTAGGAAAGTTAGGAAAAAAAGATATCACACGTTTCAATCATCTGATTCATTCGCTCAATTGTTTTGGGAGGGTATTGTATTGCTTTGGTGTACTTAGAACAGAAACTCTCACATGAGACTATTCGTGTGACAACTTGGGCAGAAGTTTCAAAATAAGAGCTTACCGTGTGGACTTTTGACTGCACGAGCCTTGTTCGAAAAGTAGAGGCTTGTGACTGACTGAATTGCAAAAGACGAAATGAAGTAGATTCATTTCGCTTTCGAAGCTCTTTCGAAACACTTTTCCAATGCTGGCAATTGATTTTGTGACACCTCAAAGTAATGATTTTAGCGAGATAGCAAAAGATAACAGACATCCGATCGTGTCGGTCTGGAGAGTTTGTGGAAGAGGGTAGGTACATGGGTTGGGGTTGGGGTTGTGTTTACATCAAGTCGCTCCTTCCTTCTCTTGCTTGATTTCCACTCACCACCTCAACTCCTGGCAATTCCAGAAACAAATGCTCTGCATCCAAGAACATCATCGAATCATCAAATCATCAGAAAAACCATCCAAAACATGGCAGACATTATCTACCAAACCCTCCCTGTGACCAAAGGATTTACAACTCGACCACTCCTCCCTGGTCCACCTCCCACCCAACGGCACCCTCCCTCTTCATACTCAGCATCAGCTCTCCACCTTACCAAGGGAGACGTAAAACACTTCGACAAAGGTGGGTATTCCCAGAGTATTTTCTTCTCTCCTAGGTTCTTCTAGGAGGGTCGTGACTTGCTTTCATCCTCAGAAATACATGTAGAAATGGCAAAATACTGACGCCGAGATCTTCCACAGGATACCATAAAGCACTCTTCGGTCGCGCGTCCACTGAAGAAATCGCTCGCCGAAACCATGGCAACGAAGTCCAAGCCCTCAAAGAAGAACTCGCACTATCGAGATACGAAAACCACCTCCGTTGCAATCTCATGACCTCCTTGGAGATCGATAAAATCGCCCTCCAGGTCGAACTTTCCGACACATGGGCAGAGCTCGAAGACACCAAGGAGAAACTCGGCCGTATGAAAAAGACATGCCCAAAGGAAAGCGAGAAATGTATATCCTGCGAGGGAACGGGATGGCGAGAGCTACGGCCTTGGAAAGCTTCGCTTGATGAGATGGATGTAGTTTTTAAGGACACACTTCGGGGCTTGCAGCTTCACGTCGACTACACCAAGAAGATGGTACAGGATATCAGGGGTTGGTTGGCAACGAGGGATAGTGTTTTGGATAATTTGAGGTATACTAAGGCGAAGGAGATGATCAGTATAATCCAGAGGGTTAATTTGAAGCTTCAAGCTATTGAGCGGAAGGTTGGGAAGATTGAGGAATGGTGTGTGGGTCAGGCGGAGATTCTTGATAAGTTGAGAGCTCAGGCTGAGGCTCGGAATAAGAATATTTAGAGTATGACGGAGGAAGACAAGGTTGAAATATCTGATGCGGTTGAAAAGACGGATTGCTAGAGTGTGCTCTGGGGATACCAGATTGAGCTACCTGTTGAGGTCTTTATGGCGGGTTTTCGTGGTGTGAGATGGAGGAGTGAGTATTTGGCTAGGTGGAGTTTGTGTATTGCTGGCTATTGAATAAACACCACAGACATAAATAAGATATTTTCCTTGATTCCATCATCTTCGGACAAGTAGAATAAGCACCAAAGAGACAAGATTGCAACTCACTGCCAACGTAAGACAAGCTTGAAGAACAAGCCTAAATGCGACACCCTACGAATTAAAAGATGTGGCTGGAACCTTTCCAGTAATCGTGAAGCACCCAAAAACTCCCCTCTCGCAATGGATATTAAAAGTTGCAATAAATACATCAGGTTCGTACCTACCTATCTAGCTCTCGTTGTTCTAAATTGCTAGGGTAATTCGAGTAAATTATCCTACCTAGGTATGTACTGTACTTGGAACAATTTAGGACTATTGCCCTAGGTGTTTTGGAACTATCAAGTTCGCTGGAAAGTTCGAACAACGGGCACAGCCGCTTTTAACCACGCAATGGTTGCTAAGGAGAGAATCAGATCACCGAAAAAGAAAGACGTTACACAATGTGGTACCAGGTATCACCAACAATTCTCAGAGCCTCAAACTTTCTTCATATCAAAAATGTATAAGACTTCCCTCTTGCCCTCTTCCCCGACGCTAAAGTTCATCCATACGTTGAACTCTTCCTCACAACCAAATCTACAAAACCATTCCCCTAAAACGAACCATGAAAGCAGAAGGAGGTCCCCCAGTTCTCGTTTTCAAGCTCAACTCTGCCTCAAACGATGAATCCTTGCATAAACGAGCAAAATACGAACCAGAGAGACGGCACGAAGTCAACTCGGTTCGATGCTTGCGATGTGCCCTTCTAAAACTTCCGGTGAGTTCAACAATTCTGTCTTTGCAATGCAAAATGACCTAATGAGCTTTAGTGTTCCAAAGACCATATCTGCATCACCTGCAGTGATCTGATTCTAGATACACATCGTCGTAAAACTCTTTCTTTTTCGGGCTGCGTCAGGACTCGACTTTCCGAAGTTAGCATTTTTGAAGATCGTGGGTTTTCCCGGCCCCCTTCAATCCCCTCTTGTTTACTCTTCAACAGAAAGTCGGAACCCTTTCGTCCCCGAATTTTTCAGCTCTCGTCGCCTCGTCAATGAAAGATGCCGAAAGGAAGAACTTTCAAATAATGCTTTATGCGGTGTCACTAGCATTCACGCAAGCAAATGCAAAGCACAAGAATACTCTTGATGTGCTCGAGTTGCATCAAATCGGTACCATTAATGGTCATGAAATATTGAAGTACCTTGACAATCGATTGAAGCCTCAATCTCTAAAAGGTGCCTCCTTCATCGACATTCAAGTGCTTTTTCTCGTGGTATTTGGTACGATACTGGCTACGACATACACAGTTACCCCTCCGGAAGAATCCAGTATCCTAGAGAGAGTAAGTAATTTTCTTCTAACTCCCCACTGTCTTCGCTAATGGCCCGCAAAGGAAGAGAAGATAGAATCAACATTGAAATACTCGCACTTATGCCAGATATTGGCCCATTATCTGGTCTACCTTGGTTCATGTCTCAAACTGTCGCTAGAAAATGACCCGGAACAACACCTCCTCGAGACTGTACCGAGTAGATGGAACAAAAGTGGCAACTTCGAATGGGGAACGGATGGCGAACCACTCGGGCGAAATTCCGGCTAATTATAGCTTTGAGTTTGACGAATCTGGCTTGCAAGATTGGGATTTTTCAACGGACCAGCCGAGCCTATTTCCAGATGATCCAAATTCTTTCCCATCTCCAGCCGCTTTTCCAGACTAATACCAACTTCCTTCTGGGGTTAGGAAATCCCTAAGCAACAAATTTGCGGAACCCCCCGCCATTTATGATCCTTCTATCATATCAAATACAAAGCAAAATAAAACTGAGGTAAGTTCGTCGCTCAATCTCTCTTAATTGTTTACCAGGATTTCCTTCTAATCTCTCACGGTCTATAGTACTACAGGGTTGAATAGGGCTCCCAAAAGAACTTAAAACAGTGAGAATTCACGAAACAAGGAGTCTTTAAATTAAATTCAAGGCTCGATTTATTTTCGTCAACTAGTTAAATTAAAACCAAGATATATATAAATTTTATAACTTTTTATATATTTTAAGTAGGTTTTAACGTAACCTTCTAGTATCTCGAAGAGATCGGTATCTTCGACAAAGAGGGAGGGATAGAGAGGTAATCCGTAGTCATCGTTGTCTACTATATCATCGTTAACATTATTAGAAATAGTAGCGTTTATAGGTAAACTAGATGGTTTTAGAGTAGAGAAGTTAGGCCTTTCTAACTGAGAGTAATCCAGTACTACTATACAAGTAGTCTTTAGAGTTTGGCGTAAAGAGGTGCTATAGTAAGAGCGTAAAACAGTACGAGTTAGAGGCATATTTAGTATATTTTGTAATAAAGAAGTGAAAACTAGGTCTAGTACTATAGAGGGTGTTTCTTAATAAAAAGACAAGCTGGTTAGATAATTTTTGGATGAGAAGAAAGGGAAAGACAAGCTCTACCTTTATACCAAAGGAAGCTAACTCCAGGGTGGTGGTTATTATCGTGTCGACGTAGTAGTTAGGATATAGGTTAGTGCTTAGGGGGAAATAAGAACTACTAGTTTAGGTTTACACGTAACCTAGATAATCATTAGTCCTAGCCAAACTATTTTATATAAATTTCACAAAACGTTTCATAAAGTTATACTAATTATACTATATAAAATAAATCATCTAATAAATATAAGAAACAAATAGTAAATTCAAAAGTGTATTTCATACAGTTTATTTAGTAAGCTTAGGGTTGAAGTTAACTTAGTCCCCAAGTTAGGAACGGGAAAACCAGTCCTCAACAGCGCGACCCGCCTGAAGGCGAAGGAGCTGCGATCTGTAGGAGCATGTCAGCGCTGCAGGTTGAGTAACACCACATGCCGGCCCTATCAGTCGATTTGTGCAAGTTGCAGTAAATTATACATTAGAAATATCCTCCTAAAAACCCTACAAATGTATTCGCCTCGAAGTCTCCCACATTATGAGCGCTGGAATGGAGAGAACAGGACGGTTTTAGCTCATATACCTGAGTTCCCGCTGGTTCTAGGTATTTGTCGACCTTCCGATTCGTATAGGGCTCCTCGATCCATGTATCTACTTGTTTAAGGGATGAATTCAAAATAGATTTGGTTTAGCTGACACCCTTCCAATTACCACTATTGCTACTATCGTGTGAGGTCTTCATTGAAAAGACGCTGTACCCGTACTTAGAATTCCATATCCGTGTATATTGCAGTAGCATTTAGCTGACCATCTAAAAGAAGGGTCTCCACAAATTTATGCTTCCAACCCTATACCCTAGGTTGCCGCTCCCTTTATTGTATGCTTTGAACCTTGAAACGTCATCACTTTCTAGAGGTACTGAAAGGCCGAAAAAAATATTCGTCGTGCTGAAAAATATAGCATGTAGCTCGAAAGACTTTTCCCAATCCTTTCCTCACTGCACGATGGGGTTTGAACACAATCCAATCCTTGAGCCCCATAATTCACATTTATAATGTAAGATTACATTGCCGCCAACTACAGCTACAATATGTTTTGCTTCGACCCAAGAAACCCAAATTATACGGTGTATGTAAACACCCTAATCCTAATCCCCAATTTTGACCATATTCCCAAGACAGCAGCTGGCATGTCATATCCCAAGGTAACACAACACAACGCCCCAAGTCCGAACCACCAGGATACCCACACCATATATGATATACCCCCCAAACCACGCTAAAGAACAAGAGAAAAACCCACAATAAAGCGACAAGCCGCGACTAAACGGTCATACAACACTTCGGCAGTCCAGAAAATTACACCCCACTGGAGTGCAAAGTAGCCCTCGAATCCTTATTGCACACCGTCCGTTCACTCCCCGAAAAGGTATGGCCCGTCTTCGAACTCTCCAACTTATGTCCCACCCCAACCTCCGTATCAGTATGATCCCCATCAAGAGTTCTATTATGATTCAAAGTCGTTTCACTACCCGGAGACGTCTCCCTTACCGCCGTCGCAGCCCCATTCCCATTCCCAGTACCGCCACGTTCCGGCATCGAAATAACAAAACTAGGTCTCGTCAAGCTCCCTCCCCATTGACTCGATAAAACCCCAATGCGAATAAGCAGTCTTTGTAACGGTCCTTTCAACGTCGGAAGACACGCGCAGATAATACCGACTTGCTCTTCGAGTTTGGCAAGGAGCGATGCGTTGACTGTTGCGGACAAAGGATCTCCTTGGTAGACGCTGGGGAAGGTACTCATTTTCGCGCAGGCGGTGATTGTACCTAGGAGACCGAGAGCCATTAGACAGCCCACCAGGATCTTTTCCGAGCGCGGGCGATTCAGGGTTTTGATCAGTCGGATGGGCATTAGTGCCATTGTGAAGTCCATGACGATGAAGAATGCTAGGTCGCGTTAGTACATGCGATGATTTCGAGAGGATAGTAGCACTGACCGGATGATCCCCAGGCAAAGTTTGTGGTGTACTTGGTGGGCCAGCATTTTGCCTCGACCGGGTCCCAGAAACTATGCAGTGGTCGACAGTTTCCGAGCGCTATAGTAATCCAACCGCAGTACAGGAGGACTTGTATGGTGAACAAGAGAGCCAGTGTTCCTCTCCAGACCTTGTTGCGACTCAACGGGAAGAGGGAAGCGGCGATAGAAAGTCGAACTAAAGCGATTCCATGGGACCAAAGCAGTTGGAGTACAAAGCTGGCAATGAGGGCTCTTCTCCGTTGATCGGCTGGAACATAATAACTTTGTCGTCCCCATCCGTTGGAAACAGCAATTATCGTGCATACGATTCCAAAAAAAGAACAAAACTAGAAATGTTAGTGATTCGATTCCATGATCTCATAAGACTCATAAGCTGTGTATATTTACCTCCGCCGCAAGGATTAAATAGTCGTCAAATTTCAAATTGAACTGGGGTCGACAGCGAGTATAAATTCTGCAAGAACACAAGGAAAGAGAAATAATTCCCATAATGACAACCGGAGCCACATAGTGAGGTGCTAGACTGACATCCGGACCGGTAGGTGCTGTTGCCATCATATTTTCTACCTGTTCAACTCTAATAAGTGACAGGACAGAATATGTTAAGATGGTTGACGAGAAAGACAGTGCTTGTCGAGTCTGGACCTTGAATCTGGAGATCTACCTGGTCAAGTAGTCTCCCAAGCGTTTCCCAGGCCAGGCCATCACTTCATCAGTGACATCCCTCCCCTGAGATCAAGCTCTGTCCCTAAATAAACATTTGCACAGACACTCCCCGGGTTTGGACGGCGGGGATGGGCCGATACCAGGTCATGGATCCCAGAAACGTGGATATTGCTAGAGAATAGTCTACGCTTGGGGAAGAAAGCACAATGTGACTGAGGATATAAAAGCAACAACGTGGAAGAAACGAAAGCAAAACAAGAGGGAATTTCAAAGTTCCGGAAAGGTATGGGACGGCACGGCTAACCGGGAGAGAGGCTCCATCTGGAGATTTCCATGGGCAATTGATTTCCCGGTATTAGCCCTGATAAATACCCCATAATTTCGAAAATTAAATTCTTGAAGCCGGTTCTCGGGGTCGTACACTTGTTCGATGCTCCATGTTCCGAGTCAACATTTTTGAATGGATGTATATAAATTGGACCAGACGGAAGAAGGATTTGACCTGAACAGATAGTTGCAAATTGTTCTGTTACTGGGAAATGCTCTCATTGGCGGTCCATAAATTTGGTATTTTGGAGACGAAAGATCAAATGCAGGGACCTGAGGAACATCTCCACAGACACAGGCAAGCGTTCGCGAGGAAGTGACCCGGGCGACCGTTAACCCACCTTTTCCTGAATAGTTATGGTGTTTTCCCGCTTTTTTCCCACCCGAGATTATGCATTGTCCACTGGACGTCCATGTGGCGTTGATATCCCGGGGTTTGGGGCAGTGGCGTGGAATCCTTCGCATTTCGAAACCGGGCCTGTGGCCACGAATTCCTCGTGGCGATGACAGGTCGCAACGACACGGATGGTGGTGACATCTCCAGGTCCAGCATTGCTTTGATCAGCAAGCAAGATTTCTCGTCTCCAAGTTCATGCATGTTCTGTGCCTTGTTCTTCTCCTCCTCCACCACCTCAGCCCTTCGCTCCGATTGAGTCTCGAGCTGTTGAGTAATATTCGCAGACTATCCCTCTCGAGAGTTGGACTCTCAGACACGTTTTTCCAGTATATCGGCTCTCATACGAGTTAGTAACGGTTGTAAATATTGCTTACGTGCTATTCAGCTTCTGGTTGACGTCGCCTCCGTCTCATATTCAACAAACGACGTTTTGTTGATTTGAGCTTCTTCAAGTTGTCGAAATTTGGAAATCGGTCAAGTGGAACATTTGGTTCGCTTCTGTCGCTTGGCGGGAAACCCGGAAAAGCCTTCCCCTCTTTCTCCCTCCCAACCTCCTTATTTTACAAAATGAAGCACAATCCGAAATCACATCAAGGTACGGAGTATTCTCAGTTTGATTATGTCAATCTCATCAATTTCCCGTCGCTACCACATATTGTACTGAGTATAATCGCATTTAGGGCAAGTCCATCTACCCATCGTGGTTGTATTCTTGCCGCAGCCGCCTCCACATCGATATCCCTTCCAACCAAAAAGACCGGCTCTAGCAACCTTGGGTATTTTTTTAGGAGTCGCATTCTCATTCTCAAGTTCCAGTTTTTCCCTTGCTAACGCCTCTTGCCTGTTGTTGATATTTTCAATCTCCCTTCTCAGCTCATTCTCGTTTCGTTTCATTTCGCTTCTTAGTTGCCTTTCGTTTTGCAAGGAACGAAAATGCCCTATGTTTCGAAAGTCAGAATCAATTTCAATAACCTGGGGATATAAATAAACACACGAGTTCTATCTGTATTCTCAAACTCGCGCTTGGCCCTCTCCAGTTCCTGTTTTGTGCTTTCCAACTCTTCTTGAAACTTCTTTTCCATATTCAACATCTCTTCCCGAATCTCAGTCCCAGCCGATGTCTCAACCAGCGATCTTCCCTCATCGAGTTCGGTCTGGAGTTGTGTTGGCTCCGGTTTGTTTTTCAGCAGAGACTTTATCAGCATCAGAGCATCTTGTCTCGTGTTTGTCATGATCCTGGTTACACTGGAGCCACCGTTGATCATGTCCTTCCAGAAATCTTGCTTGAGCTCTTGCTCTCTCCGGGCACCTCGACCTTCGTCTTCCTTCTCCCACATCGTGGTGGCAAGAGCGACATTCTTCAAAGAATTCGTGCCACACAGCTTCCTCATCATTCGCAGATTTCTCATGCTCGGCCCATCCATTCGAGTATCGGTAATGCGATGAAGGTATACGATTCCAGAAAGGCACACACCATCATCGTATGTATCCTTCATCCAATCGGCAATTCTTTTCAAGACTTCGGTGTCGCTAATATGTGTGTCACTGAACCCAGGAGTATCCACAAGCAGAACGGTATGCCCTTCGATACAACATGCGACCGGGCGAACTTCGTCGGTACCTTCATACGAACTTTCGTCAGCCCGAAATCTACATATTCAGATCTATTGGTGGGATTACATAAGAGAGTTGGTGTTGCCCTTAGGCACATGTTTCGGTAAACATTGTGCGAAATGGTCTGGGATAATTGTTCAAGGAGTTCGCTGATCGACCCAGAAATACCTCGCATAATAGATAAAGGGTACTGAAGAGCAATGGCTAAACTTACAAGAAGTCAAACTGTGTCCGATTTCGAGGTCCTCTCCAGTTACGGCTTTGATCAACGATGTTTTCCCAGTGCCTGTCTGGCCGAAAACGGCGATGACAATAGGTCGTTCAGTATTGGCATTGACATATACATTTGCAGATCGGTTCGTGTTCGAGGTCAAACTCTCTGGCATTGTTTCGGAGTCGTTCAATCCGCGTCCCTGAGGAGACTCGTAGGCCAACTCCAAAGAATTCCCAACTTGGGAAGTTCTGGGAAGACTTCGTCCGGTGGTAGGTTTTGGAACAACCCGTGTGGTGGGCCTCGGAGGAGACGAAGCTGGTGAGTTGATCCAGCTTGAGGGTGGTCTAGGAACAATTGTCGGCTTCGGAGTCGTTGGCGACGTTAAGTTCGAAATCAAATAATTCTCATCTACTGTGGGGGTAGGCGCATTGAGATTTTGCATGCCCAGTAGAGCTCCATTAGGACGCTTGATGACAATAGGGCTCTTTCTAACAGGTAGTGAGAAGGTCGGTTGTCCTTGTGCCAGGCCACCAGCAGCACCTCTTTGGATTGGTTCGTGTGGTAATTCGAAAGGACTATCTTCATCTGGCAAATATCTTGGAGTGGCAAGTACCGATTCCAGTGATTCATCCTTGGGAGCAGAATTTTGTTCTACCAAGAACATATCTTGATTGACAGGTTCGATGACTCCATAAGGATATTCCAAGCTCGATGCTCTCGGGACCTTCGGCATCGGGGTTGGTTCTCGTGTATGGGCTGGTGTTGACGTCCCGGAAATCCACGAACCTGGCATTGGATATAGTCCCGACATGATGGCTCGATTATTTTGACATTCTCCTAATTCAGAAATTCTCAGTGAAGTTTTTTCGAAGGAGGCTGAGACCCCAGACATTAGTCTTGGGAGTAGCATGAAATGCGGGGGAGTCGCATATTCTCATCAATGTCACCTATCCTTATCTCTCGTGGTGTGATATTCCATCTAAATACTGCAGTATCTTCGACTGTTTCTGGCGAGCCGCATGTTTGCACATGGATATCTCACGAATGGCGTTTTACCACGTTCTTGACGAGGAGTTCTCGATGGTACGCTATCTCAGCTGGTTACACAGCTTTCAAATCACGCCTGGTTATTGAACATGCTCTCTTATTTACACATCGTTAAGCCTTTGAGAATATTTCTCTCCCGGTATATCGAGTTACTCCAATTTCTCCAGTATCATGAGGAGTTGCGAGATGCGGCGGGGCCTTTCCCGTTCGTAACTCAGCTCTGTCGGGATTTTCAGGTCCAGGTAACACAAGATTCTGGCCACCAATCAGGAGCTTCAGTCCAATTGTTGTCCAGTCCAAAATTCTGTTACGTCAATGGGCTTGATCGCTCCTTTCTTCCTTCCCCCAGCCTTTCTTGACTTCGATTTTTTCCCTCCCAAAATCCTCGAGCACAATCATACATCCTCTACCTCTATACTTCTATCAAGAGCTAATCAACTTACCAATATTCCCTTGATCGTTGAAATACATTCCGGTACGATTTTGGCTTCAAGGAAGCCTGAGATACACGGCATCGGCATATTTGCCTCTGCTTCCTGTATTTCGTTATACTAAAACCTTCACAATGGAGCAAATATCTGGACTGGGCTGGGATCGGTTCGAAGCCGTTCTTCGAAATCCGTATCTGGAGCAAAATATGACCTTCGGGAGAGTCATGGATGAAAAGTCGAGGACTTATCACTTCAACGCAACGTAAGTACCCCCAATTTCTCGTTCTTTTGCAGGAAGCCAGACTGATTACAAGAAGGAAGGCACAATATGAGCTCCAATTCAAGAAATGGTTGTTTCGAAAGAACGGCACTGCGGAAGACTGGAAGATAATTACGGGCAAAATTGCAACCCGGGAAGCGGAGAATAAAAGAAGTGAAGTTGTTTTCAATGGAAAACACCTCGAATCGAAGAAGCTCCAGAAGCAGATAACTCGTTATGGGCCTTGGAAAAGACCTGTCAATCCGCCATCCGGTATGCAATCTCAAATATCTCAACAAGCCGAACCATCACCTTCAGCTCCTGAGGGGCTCATTATACGGACCCCACCAACAGTTGTTGAAACTTTAAAATCAAGTACACAACCTGCCACACAACCGCCACACAGCCTACCATACAACGTCTTCATGTGGAGTCTGGCTCTTCGCCACCAACCTCAAACTTCACAATCCTAAGCCCCGAGAGGCTTGCGATCTCCGATCATGATTTTCCCTTAGAGGCTATCACATAAATTGAATCAAGTCCATTCCTTCCTTTTCAACAATTTAATTCGGAATTTGGCCACCTGAGTAAGTGGAACCTAGGTCCCCACAAAGCGAATTCGATCATGTTTTCGTCCACAAGCAAGATCGCAGCTGACCCAACTACCAAGGGAACCCATTTTTGCAGTCCGTTGAGGAAGGGAAATCCCTTATAACTGTTCCCCCAGAAAGCTTGATTCTAAAAGAGCTGAGAAGGCCATATCGGCTGCTCTCGGCAAGCTCATTTGATGAAATAAGAAAAGCTGTAGCACCCGAGGGCGTCTATCTGGGAAACTCAACAGCGATCTTGCAGGAGAAGCCATCCTCCGATTTACACTTCCTGAAGTTGACCTTATACCAGGCTACAAACAAATTCTTTGAATCGACATCAGATATTAGTAAAACTGTCTATAATTGGATACAAAACCGCTCGAATGCTAGACTTTTAGACTACATCTTGTCAATTGGTGGACTTACGGTCGAAGCAATTACTGAAAATCTCTTTCGGCTTGCTCTCGACGCCGATGATGCCAGCACCATCGAGAAACTGATGAGGGGAGGTCTCGACCCAAATGATCTGTTATAATGTAGGAGCTACCACTCGAGCTGGGGGGATTCCTATACACCACTAAATGTTGCATGTGAAAAGCAAAGTTTACCGCTGGTGAAAACGCTCCTAGCCGCAGGAGCAAAGGGCACCACTTCTGTTGAAAACGATGATATCAGATCTCCGCTAATGTCAGCCGTGGACTCTGCTGACGAATACGGAAAGTTAAAAGACAAAGTTGACCTTGAGCTTGTCAAAATTCTATTGAATGCTGGTGCGGCGGTCAATCCTGGGGAAGATGAATCTCCTCTTGGTGAAGCCGTCGATCGGGGCATCTTGAACTTGTTGATCTTCTTATCTCTGTGGGAGCAGATGTAAATTTTAACACTGAAGCTTCTCTGGGATTTTACCGTTCTAGTCTGCTCTTCAATGCTTTGGAACAACGGGTCGATATCCCGAGAACTGAAGATAGTCCAAAGTCTGATTCGCGCTGGAGCTGATGCTCGGGGTATAGAGAAACGGGAAGATGAAACGATAACAGTATTAGAAGCAGTAATATACTATTAAAACTTTAAATTGATATAACTGCTTTTAAAAAGCGGCTCTTAAGTAGAGGAAGACGCTTAATAATTAACTTATTATTATTATATAAGTAAATAGAGTTATAAGTTATATCTATCTACGTAACTAGAACGCTATATTACTTAGTAATAAAAGTAGAATTATCTTATTTCTACTTTCTACTTATCTACTAATTAATTAAAACTCTTTATCTCTTCTTCTTAGCTATTTCTTATTTACTTTTAAATTATCTAGCTTTATTCTAATTAATATCTTATTTCTATTTATATAGATTTCTATTAATACTTATTTCTATAACTAGATTTTAGCTTCTCTATACTAGTATATTACTATACTATATCGTCTATTAGATACTTTAATAGAAATAAGTAAAAGTAGAAATAATCTTTTTATTATATATAAAATCGCGTGTAGAAAACGCTCTAAAGAGCTTGAAGTTAAGAGAGGCTATAGTCTCTTATATATACGTGAAAAGGCACCTCTGACAGCGTAGCCGAGGGGTCCACTTTTACGTGACACTTTTATTAGTAGTCTTATCTAGGAAAAGAGAGCCGTCGTTAATTAGAAGTAAAGTGTCGAGGGTCTACTGCGATTTTACGGTGATCTTAATCTTATATAGAAGCCACGTCTAAGTTATATATATTACATTGTGTCAGCTACGTAATACTTAGACGGAGACCGGATAACTTAATCTTCAGAAGCGTTTAGGTACGCACTATGACAAGAAAAGCTTTTCAGAAGAATATCATGTTTAGAAGACGAGGGCATCAGTTGTAGGTTGCCCAGATTGCTGGGAATAAGTCCGCACGATGTGGAGTTTAGGACACGAGTGCTAGAACAGATAGTGTGCGAGGACTTCGCTAGGGTTGGCACAATTGCTCTAGCTCCCGGTGCGTGCCAGCACGCTCGTGCCTTAATAGGTTCGGTTGCATTGTTCCAGAAAATCTCCTATTTGGGATTCTAACGTGGTGTTACGTATATGACGAATCATGTGAGCATCTTATATAATCAGACCCCGCGATCATGAGGGAATTCTTGACAACTTCCATCTCGTCAAAAGTCCTTAACACTTACTCAGGGTCTTTCAAGTGTGCATTGACGATTACTATCTTCATGGCCAGCGCCCACCATCGTGACCCTGTGGTAACCTCGATAAGATCTTAATCGCAACCTGCACGTTCGTTCCGGCAGCATCAAAGCCGCAACTACCTCGCAATGAAATACGTCAAGCGCTTTGAAGCGATCGAATCGGACCCTCAAATCCTCACCCAGCTGATGCATCGTCTTGGTGTTCAGGAAACCTTCTGGTTCGATGACGTATTGGACTATAAGGAGGAGTCGCAGCAGCCTGCTCTGGCCCTTATCGCCATATTCCCAGAGTCGCAGAATGATGAACTGAGGAAAGCGATAGTTGAGGCCAAGAGAACACCTATAATCGCCGACAATATCAAGTTTCTGAGACAGACAATCGATAATTCTTGCGGCCTGATTGCGGTTCTTCATTGCGTTCTTAATACGGTTGCAGCAAACTCTATCAGTAAGGCCCAAGATCTGTAATAATTCAAGGAGACTGACGAACCTGTACAAGAGCACGACTCCATTCTTTACAATGCTATTCGATCAGATAAGAGCATTACAGCGTTTCTTGAAGAGTCGAAAGAGCTCGAAATTGAGTATCAATCAGCTGTGGAATCGGGCGAGACAGAGATACCTGATGATATCAAGTATCACTACGTAGCTCTTGTTGGGTGTCAGGATCACAATTTATATGAATTGGACGGCGAGCGATCAAGTCCTTTGATAAAAGGTTCTTCTTCGAAGATGGGCTATATTTTGAATGAGTCCGAACAGATGGCGCGGATCATTAATTCTTTTACACAGGGAGGTATTGACTGCAGTCTTTACAAATTAAGGCAATCGATGGGATAATGGAAATGTAAGCTAGCACTCACCTACACCAATTCGGCATGAGCTTCCGGTAGAAATCCTCGTCTTGCGACAGGTCATGTGCCGATGTTCCATCGTCTGTCTGTGCATCTAATTCCACACAAGTACCATGAGTACACATAATCTCACGTAGGACATCATAAGATCTCCAAGATGCTGCTACGTGCCAAGCTGACCAGCCCTCATCATCTCTTGCATTAATATCGATGGTTGTAGCCAGTAAGATCTTCACCACCCCAAGAGAGCCTGATTCCAGAGGAGGCGGCGGCCCAGCAATGACAAGATGTAACAGCGGAAATTGGCTGTGAGAAGACCTTCTATACTGACAGGCGTTGGCGCCAAAGCTCAACAGTGTTCGAACTGCATCAGCCATGCCGTATTCGACGGCCCACGCAAGAGCACTTCGACCGCGCGAATCCGGCTTGTCGATCAACTCTGCAAGCGATCCGAGTCCCTGTAACGAGCCCGTCGTCAAAAGTCTGTGCTTTTCAGGGTATCGCAACCACGATAATTGATTTAATTAGGTGTTGACCACCCACACCGCTCTACTAATACATGAACCCAGTGCTCCTGCTTATCAATTAATTCATTGATCCATTTTTGTGGGATTTTATCCCATTCTTCTAGTACAAATTGCCGCATTTCTGCCTCAGTAGTAGGCTGCTTACGCCTCCTGTGAAGCGACTGCTTGATCCACCTCTAGCATTTCTCAATCGGGTTCATATCAGGACTTATAGAAGGGTGTAGCATTAAGATAATCCCATGCTTTGTTCGGTATTGCGCACAGCAGTTCCTTGTCGACTTATGGCCGTGAGCTGAATTACCATCCTCCATAAACAATGGCTCTAAACCAAGAGTATGTGTATAGATCCCAAAATCTTCTAAAATCAACTCAATATGCGGAGTCAAGACTTGCCCTAGGTAGTCCTTTTGAGTAAAGGCTCCCATCTTGCCAGATCTATCTACAAATACCAAAGGACTCTTGTAATTGTATCTAATAGCTCCCTAGGCATTTACTGGTGTCGTATGCCCTCGGTGGAATTGGTGTTGGATACAGTTGTCGCAAAACCGCTTATAGAGATTCCGTGTAACCCTTTGCTTTACTATACGTCTACTAACCAAGAAGGTAACCTCATCTAACTATAAAACTACCCTCCACTCAACCTCTTTCCGCCAGAATATATGCCCAAGCCCCCAGATCATTCGGTTGTTTGCTTAAAGGAGTGTAAGGTAGGGCTTTTGGCATGCTACACATCGAAAGTAGCCAGCTTCTTTAAGGCGCCGTTCGAGGGTTTCGGCACTACACTCTAATTTGAGCTCATCGTGAAGTCGCACATAGTCGAGGATCCGATGCTCCTAAGAATCACTACAATATGCAATAATCCAACGAATTTGGAGGTCATTTAAGAGACGTGGTCGCCCAGTTCGAGTAGGCCGTGCGCGTTCTAGGGCCTCATAATTAAGGACTCGACGGATTGAGGAGTAGCCAAGGTTGTAGCGTTCCATAAGCTTTGGAATAGGGATAGCAGCGTAGTTGAAAAGCTAGCGTATCGCCTCTTTGTGTTTAGTAAGGATTTCGAAGCCTGGAAGGTGCTCTAGCATTGGAGGTGTGGAAGCCATAATTCATAAATTGTGGTGGGGTAAAAATTTGAGGTTATCGTAATCTACTCGCTAAAAGAGCCTATAAGACACAGACTTTTGACGACGGGCTCGTAAGGACCGAAGGTGTTCTCGCAGGCTGGGATTTTCTGGATTGAGACCAAAGAGTGTTTTGTGAAGTACTGTGAGCTTGCAGCTGGATTGATGCTCTTCAACAAGGTCTTGGCTAGTCATGTTGCAGAGAATTCCCACGTCAATGAGAGCTTCTGACTTTAGGTCTCCGCATCTCTCCATCAGAGCAGAGTCAGTCATTGTATATATAGGAGCACTAGTGTACGAGATCAGTAGCCACATAAAAACCTCTAGGCTTTGAACATCTCACTTCCCAATTTCGTCCGTCATATTCATATCCGCCCCCATCTGAATCAGCATCCTACACATTTGCATTGCCTTTATTGCTCCATAACATCTCCAGCAATAATAACTTGCGTACTACACAGGTATATCAGTTGTGGCTCAGATTGGTTGAATGCTTCCTTACATAAAGTAGTCCAAGATTATATGGATCAACATCGTAAATCGATGCCATGCCCTGCTGAAACAATGCTCGGACGCCGTGAATATCCCCCGCTTGTACGCAGATGAAGATTGGCGAATCGTACTGCACTGTATACCGCGGATGCGTGCTCTTGTTAAATGTTGCTTCAAGCGATACGCTAGAGCGGTTGGAAGATGAGTCAAACCCGACATAGGCATACGTGCTTGTCAATTCGTCTTGGCTCTGAGAATGTTGAGATAACAAGCTTGTGGCAGCATCTTCGACATCATCTTGCTGGGGATATGTTTCGCAGTTGACCAGGTCGATGAGATCCTGTAACGCACTTTCTAGGAAACGGTACAAGCCCGCCGTTCTTCTTAGAGTTTTGTCAATAAATCTCAATATCCTCCGGATAACAGCTCGATAACAATTTGTGGAGTGGCGCAAATCATTGCGCTCTAAAACGAATTTGAGGTCGTGAAGGTCTTTCTTGGAAGGGGGATTCGAGATATTGATGATGGCCAGGAGTCCAGGCTCTTGTGAAATCGTACTCCAGGAAGCTAGTCCCGACCTCATACGTTTCGAAACCGTCTTGCTGATAATGTTGTTATGACTGGAAATCTCATTTGCAGCACGTAGACAAGCTGTAGGGTTGCAAATAGCACGTCATCGCGAGTCCTTGCGTGTTGCTTTGTTGCAGCCAGTGTGGCGCTCGACAGCTCGATAGAGAACTGCAAACCTTCAGCGATGTGCTGTGCTTGCTCTGCAGTGTCTTTGTCGATAGCAGTCTGGTTATAGAGCGAGAGTAGGTCTCGTAGGCCTTGCTGGAAGGTGTCTTCGTTCTTATTAATGAAAGCTCCAAGCGTACCATCATCAATAGCAGCTTGGAGTTCTTGGGCAGTGAATCCAGGCATGATGAATTCGGGGCAAGGGCAAGGGCAAGGGCGGTAGGCGATAGCGAAGGGAAAGGTGTTTCAAGGGCGGTGGGTATAGCGACGATGTATACACTGTACAAGTAAAAGAAGGCGAACAATATGTTATGGTGGGGATCAAAGAATAGATTGTTCGCGAGGAGGGAAGAGAGAAGCTCTTCCCTGGCTATTTATACATCTGTGGAAGGATACATCCGCAATCTCGCTTAGCGAGCCACTCAACAGCGAGCTTATTCACTAAATCAAAAACTCTTACAACTCTATCTAGTATCTTATTCTAGTAATAAATTCCCTTTACTTCTACTACTATTATTAATATCTTCTATAACTACTTTGTCTCTCTTAACCTATTCTATAACTTTAATAGTAATCTTATTTATATTAATCAGCTAGGTTAAAGTATTATAAGCTATAGCTTTAGTTATAGCGTCTATAGAATTACTATCTCTATCGATCTACTTAACTTCCGATATCTCGCGTCTTTTGTAATATACTTATTATACTAGTTTATAGTATTATTTAATAATTCTAACTAATTAGTATACTTCTACTATACTTCTCGTAGCTCTTACGTATTCGTTAAATTCCTTATTTACGAAGTTAGTTCTAGTATCTATAGTAATAATATCTAGAGGTCTTAAATAGACGTCTATCTAGTATTCTTTTAACTTATCTTAGACGTGCTTTGCCTTT
>JAPZOX010000720.1:0-26067 GCA_037952655.1 Hymenoscyphus sp. LP001
GTAAGAAGTAAGAAGTAAGAAAGAGAGTAGAAAAGAGATCTCGCTTAAGCTCTTAACAGTCTAGTAAAACCCACTCCGACGCTACTCCGAGCCTCGGTCCGGCCTGGCCCGATACGGCCCGAATACTCAGAGTACTACTCTGAGTTACTCAGAGTACTATGAGTAGAGTAGAGTAGTACTTAAAATCGGTTGAGTAGAGTAGAGTAGTGGTCACTACTCTACTCTACTCTACTCATTTCTCACACTGACTCTTTCACTCTCCTTTCCCCAACAAGTCTAGCCAGAACGACAGGCCTTGTAATCATTGAATTGTAATCCGTCCTCGGGATCCCTTCTAACCCCGGAAGATTTCGAAACTCGAAATTATTCACCATGTAAGCAGTAATAATACTCAACTGAAGATATGCAAATGCCTCTCCTACACAACGATGTCGGCCTGCTCCAAGTAGAAGATAAGAGGAAGTCGCACTTTTCGAAACTGTTTATTTGCTAGTTTCTTGGGGATCATGCATGGACTCCTAACGATGCGGTTCCCAGATATCTGGCTCCGGGAAAAGCATGTCGGATCTTGCTGATATTCCGGGTGCTCTGACTAATACATGAGAAGGCGGAATATTGTAAGTTTGATCGGATTTTGATGTTGCATTTCGTGTCGTGATTGCGAGGTTTGATTTTATCGCTCTCATAACAGTATGAATCGGTGCATGCAGACGAAGTGTTTCTTGAGCCATCATTCTATGAAGTGGCAATTGACCCATCGCATCCCCCGTAGCAGAAATCTGGAAATCCTGTCCAAGGTTTCGTAGTTGCTCTTGATATAGCTCCTCTTGGATATCAGGACGCGCGGCTAAACGAAATAGAATCCATGAACTGACAGAATAAGTGTTGTGTTGTCCCGCCATGAGGATTCCAATCATCATATGTGCGATTTCATGGTCGGGGACGGGTGTTCCATCTTTGTAGGTTGATCTCATTAAGCGCCAAATCATATCGTCTTCTCCTTCGTGTCTATCACTTCCTCCAGAGAGTCTTCTGATATCAATGATGCTTTCATAAATTGAAACGATCTTTTTGTGTGCTTTATCTCGGTTTCGGTTCACCGGGATCGGTAATCCGGGCATAGAAAAGTTGATTGGAATGAAACTCTTGTCGAGATCGTGGTATAAATCAGACAACTCTCCATCGAACTTCTGGCGGACTTCCTTCCCTTGCAACGATGCTGAGACGGTAAAAAGGGTCAAAGATGCGAGATTCTCAACGACATCGAAAATCCCTTCATCACCCTGAAAGCATTCAGCTTGTTCGACATAATTACGAATCTCGGTGAAGAAAATCGGAACATAAGATTGAAGCTTTTCCGTTGTCAAGCTGTATTTCATGAGCTGTAAAAATTCAGTGACACTCCAGCTCCCGATTCAATAAATAAACACACCTTCTTCTGCTCGATAAGCCTAGCAGGAGAGCAATCATAATATCCTTCCCAAAAATAGGGTCCGTGAGATCTCGGTTTATATCAGCTGCGCTGACATCATTGAAGACGAAATTATTTCCTTCTGGACCCAGGCATACGGTATGATTTCTGCCGATCAGAACAAAAGTAAATACGTCGCCGTACTATTCCGAGTCAGTTGGGTTGAAATGAACTTGCCTTCTGAGATTACTTCTGGTACTTGAAGTAGAATTTATATGGATCAGTATCGTACTCGACTGTCGAACCGATTAGCGGAAACCAAGAAAACACGACAGGTGGTTGGGTCGTGTCGATAAAAAAACAATTGGAGGAGAATATGTCTGAAGGTGCATAGAATTATGAATATGATTGGGATAATGACAATTTGCGCCAGAAGGGGAAGGGTTTGAGGACCAGAGATAAGGCTTGTTCTGAAAGACATGCTGAATAAATGTCGATGTCCTCGTGAAAATTTATGTGAAAAAAGTGAGGGTCAAGATTTTGAGATATTACAATGACTTCATGGGGCAGTTGGGAGCATCAAAAAACGGTGAGGTAGAGAGTCGCACAAGCTCGTAAAGCTATCCAATCCTTGGACCAATCAAAACCCCATGTTGAAGGAATGGCGACTTTGGCACTTGGCTATAAAAAGGAATTATTTTCTAGTTCTAGACACAGGAAAAACTGCTAGGGGAGAGGCATTCAGCGACCGCGGTAGCACTGTAACTTCCCTTTCATGTAATTCTCTGTTATTCCCAAAATAACAAGTAGATGTTTGGCTAAAGACAAGAATCCTATTTGCCGCTTTAACACATCTGTCTTAAATTCTTAGAATGACCTTCCATCTTTTTTCCGTCTTTACTACACCCGCCTTTATTTGCCTTCCATCAACCTCTTTCACAATAGAATAGATTTCGAAGAAAAACCAACTTCTCAGCCCACTTTCTCTCACCACAAAACTTTCTTGTGGTTTCAATTTCCAACTAATCGTCAAGAACGAAGTACTAGAGATTAAAGAATTATAAAAGGGCTTGCAACTAAAAGAATTAAGAAGCGAAAAAGAAAAATTGAAATAATTACGTGAAAATTTGGCACAGAGACCGATTTTCAGAGAGTTGGGAATCTCCGTAGTTTAATAAGGAGAACCCAACCCAACGTAAGCGAGTGCAGAGTAAGTGGTTATTGATTAGAAGGTTGTCTAGAAGGTTCTTGGATAGTAGGTTTGGTGATACCTTCGACGTTGCCATTTTGTCATTGTGGGTAGCTGATTGTTAGATAGTACGTTATTGGAAAGCTGGTTGGTGGATAAGAGTTTGTTGGATGATAAGGTGGTGGATAGTTGGGTGGCGGATAGTAAGATGTGGGATAGTACGATGTGGGATAGTAACTTGTTGGGTTAGAAAAAGAGGTTGCTGGTTGGGCGTTAGGACAAGACCAGTCACGAATCTCAGATTCAGAAGCACCCCATCTAAACATGTCGCTCCCACTTGCCCACAGTCCATATGCCGTCAGACTCTCTTTCACTGAATGGACGATTCCACCATCAATATGAAATGGAAGGACCTGATTCAGGGAGGTCTGCACAGCCTCCATTGCATTTGCCCATGGTGGCCCATAGTGGTCCATCCCAAGTCCGCCATTCAAAGGAGAAATACCATATGCGTCTTCCCTGGTAAAGACGGCGAAGAAATCATGCATCATTTCATGAAGCAGCGTACCAAGAATACCTGTTATAGCGCCCCAGTGGCCCCACCCAGAGTCATCATCGAGGTAACGTGCTGGATTAAGATATATAGCCTTACCATTCCATTGGCCCCAATACCTTTGGTCAGTCACGACATCAATTTTCTCAACATATCTCATAAGGCTTCCAAAGAAATAAGCCTCATCCAGAGCTTTGGCCCAGCTGTGCATGGAAATCAAGAAGTTCTTTCTCGCTTAACTTTCTCTGTGGGAGTGTCCCGATTTGTAGGAACGATACGCATGGGCTTGACTTGAGACGCTCAGAAAGTGGATATCGACATAGTTACAAAAGCGGGAGCTATGTCGCTTAAATAGTAACTCCTTTCGATCAGATAGCCGTAGGAAGTATAATCATAAAGGAGACGTGCGCCCGGTATTGCGGGGGGCATTGCGTTGTACGACATAATGGTAAAGGGGATAAATCATTCGGCTGTGCATAAGAGTTCGCCAAAAGCACTCGACATGCCTCCCCACTTTTTAAACAACAAGTACATTGTGAGAGAACAAAGAATGTTGCAATTAATCAAATTCATGAAAGTTTGGAACTTGTTCTTGAACACCCTTGAGTCTTAAAATACATGAAATGCAGTTTTCACATTGCAAGTAAAGACATGTCGCAGGTCACCACAGTTGTTTTTCAGACATCCATATTTTCCAAACGCAGACTTGGGCGTGGATAGTTTGTTCTCGATATACATGAAGAAATTTAAAATTCAGTATGGATATTATCAAATCTAGCCTCTAGGAACTATTGCAAGATGTGATAGGTATCAACCGGAATGCTCACAACCCAACTATCATCACGGCGAAAAGGAAACTTGGGTCGAAAGTAGAGATCAAGCTCTTCGGAGCAATAAGAAATAGCATTGAAACATGGCAATGCGTCGCTGAAGCTCTTATAAGGCCACTCGCAGTCAGTTTGAGGACATCGTTGAACATTCTGGGCTTCACCCCATCGCATCAAGCTTTCTGGCTCCTCGTTAGCATTACCCCACCTACCACCAGGAGCCCAGTCGCAAATTTCTTCCCATGATGCACCCCACTTGATCATTTGCATAGTAGAGCATCGCCAATGTTCCATGAACATAGTGACTTTGACCGAGTTGAAAATTCCACGGTCGACCGAAAATGGAACTTCCTGCTTAAGTGAGTTTTGCACGCTGAGCATGGCATCAGCCCATGCTGGTCCATGGCCACTTCTTCCAATGCCCCCCTTCTTAGGCGCAACTTCCACACTACCTCTTACAAATATATCGAAGAAAGCATGCATCATTTCGTGGAGAAGAGTGGAGATCGGGTTTATTGAATACTTTTTCTGGTATTCCTCAACGTAGAGGAGTGGGTTGAGTGTAATGGTTTTCGTTGAATCAAGCCAGAAACCGTGGAGATTCATGTTGTTTCCATCGCCGAAAACAAACTCGGGGATATGTCGCAACAGACTTCCGAAAAAGTAGATCTCATCTAAGATTTGAGCCGAAGTTTTGGTCCTGGCAAGCAGTTGCGTACTGCTCACGCCGTCTCCCGGGGTGTTATACACATTCAAGGTTAAGAGAGCGTTAGAAGTTCCACTCAGACGCTGAGAAAGGCGATGTCCGTTTTGTTCCATGAAGGCAGGAGCTATCTCGGACCAATGGTAGCTTTTAGGAATTAGATAGTAGCCGGTTTCATAGTCTGAGAGGATGCGTGAGCTCGGCATTGTGTTACTGGGATTTCGGGACTCCGAGGAATTCTGAACTTTGTGACTTGAGATATGCAAAATATAGGATATATGGGTCTTGGGAATGAGAGATTTGAATGACAATTGAGTCTTAGGGTTCTGTAAAAGTAATTGGGATTCTGAGTTGCTAGGTCCAAAACGTGCTTCAAAAGAATACCTATGCGATTGTATTTATATCTATTTAAAATTTAACAGAGAACAAGGCATACATATACTGTGAGAGAAGCTTTTTGGCATACGGAAGGATTCATGAAGATATTTCTAAAAATAAATTGTCTGAATCATTTTGAAGTAGTAGACATCGCCCCGAACAAAAGGTGGGTGAGACATTTGACTTGAAGATATTCAGAAGACAACTAACTAACAGAAAGAACAGGATTGTGATGAGAATTCTCCACGGACAAAGAGCCAGCAAGTTGCAACTTGTCTCAAGCTGAGCCCAGCTCTACTACCGAGAGACTCACACATCATACAAGGTTGAAACTGAAAAAGGACTGAAAATAAACAAAGGAATGTTGGTTTTAGGGAATCTTCAAGCGAAATTGAGCTATTGATTGGTTCATTGGATACTATTGAGAACCTATACGAGGTGCTAACATTAGTGGTTAGTGGAAATGAGCCAACCCATTATTTCATAAAAGTTATGAGTATTCTGTCCTAAGTTCTTGAATGAGAGTACCCCTTTCCAGAAGCAAATGAGAGGAAGGCGAATATCATATCAAGGAAGTGTACAAGACAGGAGACTGATGTATGACATGGAAAATTATGATGAACAACGGCAGACAACCAAGAGATGTGACAAGAAAGAATAGGCAAAGCCAAAGTAAGAATGTTAGAATCAGAATTTATTTTGAAGATATGCTAGAATCAAAAAGGTATGTTTCAGTAGGATATGGACTCAATTATCTACCCCAGTGGTTCAATTGAAGATGTGACCAGAGAGCATTAATTCCCAAAATAACCCAAAGCACAAATGCAACATATCAAGAACTAGCCGCAGAGCTGTGAACTCCTGCTCAATGGTTCCGTAGAATGCGGCATCGGAAGCTTTCCAGAGCAGTGGAGGGATGAGGCACAACGCAACGTAACAGAGAAGCCGTCTAATTACCCAAAGAGTAAATGCGAAGCAGTCGCGTAGATTTCTAAAGCGGGTATAGAGAACTTTGCGTTGGCCGTAAGGTTTTTGATTGAGCCGTTTTTGGTTTGGGGGATTGGATTTCGCGGTCGGGCGAGCTTTCGGGGTTGGACGAGATTTCGTGGTTGGACGGGATTTCGTGGTTGGGCGAGAATTCGTAGCTGGACGAGATTTCTTATTTGGGCGGGTTTTAGTTGAAGGCAAGAGAGGTGGTGGTTGTCGAAGCACACGACCCCTGGTGGTCAAGTATTCAATCTGATGGTTTTTTACACCCCATCTTCGGAGATCAACCTCAGACGCAGACCAATTATCGTTCAGCATGCTCCTTTCGACTGAATAGAAGATGGTTGAAGGAAGTGGGAAAACCCCACTAAGAGATCTCTCTACACTGAACATGACATTCGCCCACGGTCTGCCATGGCCCTGTATTCCATTGCCACCACTGCTCGCTGGAGTTCGGAAGGATTCTTCATCCATCCAGATCCCAAAGTACCCGTGTACCATCTCGTGTAGCAAGGTAGAAAGAAGCCGGATTGCAATGTCCCTGTCCCAAAGTTTACCGGGACGGAGAGTTGGTCGGAGTCTAATTACTCTTCGTCGATCTTTCCAGAAGCCACGCTTCCCCTCCATTTCTCGGAACTCGATTGAAAGGATACGCTGATGAAGATTTCCGAAGAAGAAAGCCTGATCGAAAGCTTTCGCCCAGTCGATTATGAAGGATTGGCGTCTTGCCCGTTTGATAATGCCTTGTGGGATTTCTCCCCTTTCGAAAAAGTCGAGGGTGTCGCTGTCGAGACGTTTGGCAAGCGGAACTAGGTTCTGTTCAATCATTGTAGACTCTAGTTTGGAAAGAGAGGTGCTTCTTTGAACCGGGAGGCCACGTGCATACTCTGGAGACTCAGGTACCCACATTATGTAGGTCGGTGTTGTTGATGGTGATATGGATCGGAGAGCACGTATTAATAGACAGTAATTGTACTTCGATGTGTGCTGGGAAAACAAGCGGAAAACCCAACGAGGGACAATTGGATTTTGTACTTTCGATAAAACAAGTGTATTGTAAAAAGGCAAAGAGAATCAGAATGAATCAGGGTGATGAAACTTTGGGAATTGTTCTTGACCCCTGGTGACACTTGAAATGAACTTTTCACAATGAAAGCAAAGACACAATCCAGCTCGTAACACCAGCCATTCAGATGTGCCAGCAAAATTCTAGAGCAAGAAAGCAAGGATGAAATAACAAAAACCCCACCACCCTCATATTCCAAAAGTACCCAGCCCACTGGGGCATGGAAACCACGTCCCATCAACAAACACCAGGACCAAAATTCAAATCTCACTTTTGTTCTCTAAAGGCTACTCACTATGTTCTAAAAAATACAAGACACATCCATTTTCCAACCGACCCCCTCATCGCAAACCAGTTGCAAAGAATACTTTTTTGCGCCACCCAAAAGCCCAATGGGTATCATACACCTCACCATCCCACCCCCTCCTTTCATTCCCCATAGCCCCTCCATCCATACCCGCTAACGGGAAAAACACACACAATCAACCACCCACCCAGCACTCCCCTTAGCTCATTTCACAATCTCAAAATTCCCCAAGATCCTCCCAAAAGTACTACACATCCTCCAACACCCCATTCCACTCAACCCCGCCGCCGCCCTCCTCACCCTCTCCATACAAGCCCCCCTATCCCCGCGTCCTAACTTAGCATAAGCCCAACAAATAATGCCCCCCGTAAGCAAACAAACACAAACCTCATACGAGCACTCCGCCACATTTCCAAAATCAATTACTTCATGACAAAGCTCCAGCATCTTATACACATGACCCATAGTACTCTCCGCCATCTCGGAATTAGCCCAATGGTTCAGGTTCTCCTCCGCAAAATTGCCATCGTGGAGGTTATTCGAGCGCCCGGCGACGAGATGCATATCCGATAATGAGACGTCGAGAGCGACGTACGCGAGACGGTGGAGGAGGGTAGCTGCTGTGGAGACACCTTCCCGACCGTAGCACTCCCCGAAAGAATCCAAGCCGTCAATAAGCCATTTCCGTCGTTCTTGAAGGCCTTTACCTATAGGTAGAGCGGAATTGCCAAAGGAGCCCATGAGACCGGTGGGATTGAGCATGCTGGTTGATTGACGCCATTCAAAGATATGGGTGTGGATTGCGTAAATGAGGACCATTTTTCCAAAGTGGCTGCCGGTGTCTACGACGGGTGGAGCGGGCTTGACCCATTTGTGGAGGAGACAGGCGTTGAGGGCGTGGAGGTAGTAGTTGCCGGTCGGTCTGTTTGGTTGGCTGATGAGGACTCT
Organism: Hymenoscyphus sp. LP001; assembly: GCA_037952655.1. Taxonomy (NCBI): domain Eukaryota; kingdom Fungi; phylum Ascomycota; class Leotiomycetes; order Helotiales; family Helotiaceae; genus Hymenoscyphus; species Hymenoscyphus sp. LP001. The sequence continues at coordinate 8,370 of JAPZOX010000720.1, forward strand.
CCAGTTTGCTGAGGGGGAGGTCCAGAGTTCTTCGGCGCAGGGGAAGACGCAGTTTGTTGTTTCGGCTTTGCTGACGTATGGTTGGCAGTTGAAGAGGGCTGGCCATTGGCAATCGAACATCTGTGGCGTGTTAGTAAGATTCATGACACTCAAAATCGTATAAGCAACTTACATAAATACACAAGCCAAGTCTCTTCCGCTTCTCGGTTTCAACCCATGCAAACCAGATGGCATCCCAATCACTTATCCCCGGGCCTTTGAATTTTTCAGCCGGTATCCGAGATGATGGTCGACAATCAAGAAGCCGTGCTCGTCTCATGGTAGTTATGAGTGCTCCACGTCCGCCTTCTGCAAACTCGTAAGATTGCTTACTGCCACTCCATGTTCCAGCTACACACAGCAAAAACGACGTCAAAATGTTATCAGCGATTCGAAGCTAAATTTAATTTCATCAGCAAAGTCATTTTTGGAGTTTCATGATTTCAGAAGAACTTACAGATTTCGGATCCATTTCAGTGGAACGGGCAACAGCAAGCCTCAAGTGATCATAGAATAACCTTGAAAACCTGCCTCGATCCATTCTAGAGTGACTCGAGCCAAGAAAACACATGGCGAGGAGTAGTAAAGGCGATACAGAGTAAATATCGAAAGTCGGAAGATGGAGAACAGAGAATCTGGGATGAATGTGCTGTATATACATATGAAGGAAAAACTCTATAACTTCTGAAGGCGGGAACATAGCATCGTTAATTGGTGGCTTGGATAATGGCGTTCTAAAATTTGGATCGTCAAGAGCGGAGATAAGATTATTTCGTAGTGGCTCGTTGACAGGTTGAATCGACCTAATGATATTGGGGGGTAGTTGGATTGATCTTGCTTCGTCTAAGACGGATTGCCATGAAGTTGGTAGTAGGTGGAGTGGGACAACACGAGGAGCGCGTGGTACCGGGTTATTCGGTTTATCTGGCCAGTCGTTTGTGTCCTCATCAACTGCATCAGCTGCATCTAGATGGCTCACATCGTCTGGCCGATAAGAGACTGCCTGGTATTGATATGGGTTTTCTGCAAAATCCACGTAATTCGGGTCATGATCGAGGTAGTTCGTTGGTGAAGCTTCTGAGTTGAGCGAATTCAACGTCCACGAGATATCAGCATCATATGAGCCCATATATGAATTTGAATTGTCGGCGAATAACATAAAACCACCCCATAAATCGGGGTTGAAATTTTCAACGGGAGTAAAAGAAAATACATCTTGAGGTGCAAGAGCGGCTTCCATGAGATTGTTGAGACCTTGATTAGGAGCTTGGTGTATCATTGGCAGCCGATCGTCATGTGATTGGGGGTGGTGGTATTGTGGTTGGTAACCAGATCTGGGTTGATGTTGGTGGTGTTCAACATATTGACGTTGATAAACACTGTCTGGTGATTCGGGAATCCCTCTTTTCTCTTGTTTTATTGGGGTTTCACCACTGTCGTAAGATGCCGTTGACCTTTGGGGTGACGGAAACTCGTTGGAGAACTCGCTAGCGTTGGCAGAGTCCGTTTGTGTAGCATGAATCCGTCGATGCCTGTTCAAGAGATCACTTCTCGTGAAGGCTTTTCTGCATACTGGGCAGTTGAATTTGCCACCTTCGTCTGTTGGAGGTAGTAAGCAGTTGCCAAGGCAAAGTGTGATAATATAACATGGAAAATAGTTGTATGAAGATAGCATATAAATTTCAACGGGATCTGGGGTAGGAGCATTCTTGCTCTCATAACAAGAGGCTAGCTGTGAATACTACTCAGGCTAAGAACAGGTGGCACCTCGCCGGCTGGACATGAAGGAAAAGTGACTTTGAGCTCTATGCAACGCCGAGGACACCGACGTATATATATATTAGCTCTTCTTGACATGGAAATTAACTTACGATTGGCTTGATGACGAGTCAGATTCTCAATTCTGGTATATGTCTTGGAGCATCTCGTGCAAGCGAATCGTTGACCAGGGGTAGTATTCTTCCCATCTCTCCTCTTGGTAGCCGCCGGTGAGTCGGTTGGGCTTGCGGTCTCTTGAGAGACATCCCGATCGCTGTTGATGCCGCCGTTGCCGGTTGTTGCACCGCCGCGCTCCTCGGGCCACTGTTCCTGCCGTCCACCAGGGCCAGGCTGCAGATGGGTGTCCATGAGGTTGGTCGTCCACTGTTGACTCCACCACCGGATCTCTGGGATGTGGTTGTTGTAGTGAGATTAGGGTGAGATCGTCCACTGTGTTCCCGCAGTATCTTGTAACCTAGGTTGGCATCTCAAGGGGACAGCCTTTGAAACTACAAATCGGGTGGTTGAGGATTACGGCAACCTGATTTCAGAACGCTTGTTGACCAATCCAATGACACGCGTGTGCTGTTTGAAGTCTCGTTTAGAACCAGTACCTACCCTACTTGGGTCTCAAGTTTACAACCTCTTTTTATTGAATAGTTTTATAGCTGACTATGGAGTTAAATCCATTGAAATAGAGTATGGCTCAAAACGTACAGTGACTGGAAAGAAAACTAGAAAATACGATTCTGGAAATACGAAGGTGGAAGTGACGCTTGTCGGCCACCGTAAACGTCATGCATCAGAAAAGTGGACGAGCGAGTTGTATCACATTTCCATTTATTGGTACAACATCCACTTCTCATCCTTCATTCCGAGTGCTTTTAAATTTCCCGTCTTGCCATGGGAAGGTAGTCATCCTCGTCTTTTCTTTGGCAATATCAGTTGATATTGCCAGAGGAAAGCTGGGGTTCATTGGTCTGCAACGTCGAATACAACGTATGATTTGAAGAAGTTTCGAAGAATTGGAGAATTGGAGACTTACCCAGGTGCCTGATTCTTTTGAATTAAATCTCCAATTCGTCTACGGATTCTAGAGCAATGAGAAAAGTGGAAATACAGAGCATTGACGGAAACTCATACTTCATTCTTTGATCAAGCAACCCATTTCATCACGAGGGAAGAATGATCTTTGTACATGTTTATTGAAGGCCGTAACCTAATGTCTTGTGGCACATTCATCTCGGCTACTTAGAGACCTAATGAGCTTCGAGTACGGCGGAGTAGTAGCCTACAAGAGACACTTTATCCTTCGTCTTCCCCCTTGAGTACTTTTACATATTGACCACAAGTTGCCTCCAATTGTCACTTCCCATGAGCCCATTGTCCGCTCCCAATTCCCAGCCATGAACTCCAATGTCACAATAACGCCGGCAAGATGCGAAAACTCCATGGTATATTCTTCAATCCCTCAGCCAAGCCCTCCGCTTCTCTTCCTTTTTCGCTTTCCGCTTTTCCTTGAATTGTTTCAACTCCGTCTTGGTCAACTTCTTGCCGCTTCTTTCTGCCTTCAAGCTCTTCCCATCGTGGCTATTCGCTGAAGCATCGACATCGAAGAATGCATTCATCTGTCGTTTGCTCTTGTTCTCGTCGTTGTAATTATCGGGGGTGATCTCGGCATTCTGAAATCGGCCTGTAAATCGATTGAAGGCTGCCGTTGCCGCATATGCGCCCGTTGAATCTGCTTGTCCTGCCGGTGCAGATGGCTCAGCAATAGCCGCTGGTTGCGCATACCAAGCTGTCGGGTCGTAATCGCCATGTATCGCAGGATTGTAACCACTTGTTGCTACCGGTGGAGGGGGAGAATTCGTCGCAGGTGGGAGAGGAGCTGTAACACCGGGCGGTCCTGGTTGGGGAACAGCAGCATCCGCCTCGGGAACTCGTGGATTCGTCCATTGACTTGCGCTGGTGAAGCGATTGTAGAAATAGAAAGCCTGTGCAGTTTCCTCCCATACTGGTGCCCATCCATCATCTTCTTCTGCTGTTGTAGGGAGCGCTTCGGTTGGTAATGGAGGAATCGATTCTTCTGGCAGTGGTGGGGCGTCTGCGCTTCCGTCCTCTGCAGATGGCTCACCGGTTCCATTGTGCCCTTCTACCCAATTCTTGTCCGATTTGGTTGTGATAACTTCAGCTGTCTTCTCCTCAACCTCTTCTCCTTCCTCCAAATCCTCAGGGGAATCTTGTTCCTGATCTGAAGCGTTGTTGTTCTCCTCAATGGCACCTCCAGCTTCCTCACCCGAATCAGTCCTTGGGTTGGGCGAGGCTGAAGGTTCCTTTCTGTCGCTATCCACAGCGCCCTCCATCATGAAATATGCCGCTAGGCAATCTGTTAAGGGTTGAACAAAGGAAATTTGGGTTCAATGCAGCACAAGAGGCGTCCTGCACAGTAAAGCGTTGGCAGGTAAATGGTAGTCGGTGAAGTTGTACCTTTCATGACGCGCAAAGAAAAAGAGAACATGGGTGTGTTGGAGATGTCTTACAAAGTGCTGCCTGAAATTGAAGGCACAATTTCGGTCACATCAAAAGTACAAGTGACGCGATGGAATTCGGTGGTAAATCCCCGGCCCGTCCCACAGGGACTAGAAAAATGCTGTTCAACGGAACTGGAGCAGTGCGACAACCTCACCAACGTCATTGGGTTTGTGCAATCGCTTTATGCCAATAATATACCTAACAATCAACTCCAAATTGCTCTCAAAATAACTTCAATCTACGACTACACCACCATCGCCTTGCCCTCGCCACCCTCGGGCATGTCGACATCAACAAGGCCCATCGTCAGCCTCGCTCTACCCCGATCATGAAATTTGCCAAAGAATTGGAGCAGGACCTAGTCCCAGGTCAGTGATGGTTTCAACAGAAATACCATATCAAGTCCTAACAATGCTTTCACTGCAGAATGGCGTGCCAAATATCTCGACTACAAAGCTGGAAAGAAACATGTTAAAGCCGTCGCAAGAGCGGCGCATCGAATGAATGCAACACCTGCAAGTGGAATTGCGAATGGGAAAGGCAATGCGCCCCTTCAACCCTCGAATCGAAGTTTATATGGAGCCACATCCCCCTTCAACCCCAAGGTTCGCACTCCTTCGGCCTTACGACGATATAGTAATGCGGACGGGGGACCTGGGGAACCTCTTCGAACATCGCCAGCACCCATTGGCGCAGATTCTCGACCAGATTCTGGGGAATCCAACGATGCTATCAGACCAGCGCCCCGAGGTACACCTGCCATAGCCATCACTCGCAAGGTTGAGTCTCCAGCAAACGAGGAATCCGCAGGCGCCTATGGAAGCTTTGTGCCTACCCCTCCCAACAAAAAACCGCATCCTTTCGAACTCCCGGCACCTGCAATTACTCCTGACCTTGCTAGACGTAGCACCGAATCATTCAATGTTCCGCCCAAACGACTCCCTCCACCTATTCGAACCTCTACCTTCAATGACCCCGCAAACGCCTATGAAGTTGGCCCTACCTCTCCTCCTCCAAAATCGGGGTTTGCTTCATTGCGGGATCGATTGGCGCATAACCATAATCCGAAAGTCCGTCGAATCTTTACTTCGACAGGAGCTCCCTTGGAGCCATCAGAGGTAAGAAGGATAGATACCGACATGGTGGCATTCGACCAGGTGAGAGTTAAGCAAAAGGAATTTTTCAAATGGATGGACAAAGAACTGGACAAGGTTGAGACTTTTTATAAATCCAAAGAAGATGAGTCGGGTGGACGACTCAATATTCTACGTGAGCAGTTGCACGAAATGAGGAATCGGAGAATAGAAGAGGTTGCACTAGTACAACAGGCAAAACATTTGCACAAACGAGACGATTCTCCCACCTTTGGCTCCGCTCGCGTGCCTTCAGATGATAGCGGCAAAAAAGACAAGCCTCATAATTCCTGGCTGGATCCATTAGGGAGAATTATGGAAGGTGCAAAAGCTAAAGCATTTGGGCCTCATCCGGGCTCCAATTCGAAAGCACTGCAGAGCATGACTGCTTCTCCTGCCATACGACCTCACACGCAAGGCGATCATGCGGACCAGGTTCGTGACTACGTTCGTCGACCACCTCAATTTGAAGTTGTACCATATCGTACTGCTAAAAGAAAGTTAAAACTTGCCCTTCAGGAATACTACCGTGGTATGGAACTCCTCAAATCATACGCCTTACTCAACCGGACGGCATTCCGAAAAATCAACAAAAAGTATGACAAGGCCATTGATGCTCACCCGCCACTGAGATACATGTCAGAGAAGGTCAACAAGGCCTGGTTTGTACAAAGTGATGTCCTGGATGGGCATCTCCATGCCGTCGAGGACCTGTATGCCCGTTATTTTGAACGTGGAAATCACAAAGTCGCTGTCGGCAAACTGAGAAGCGCATCTGGAAAGAAAGCCGATCAGTCTGCAAGTGCGTTCCAAAACGGCATACTGATTGGAACTGGAGCTGTCTTTTCCATTCAAGGCGCCATTTATGGCCGTGATTTACTTTGGGATTCGGATCCCACGATCGTGGTACAAACAAGCTATCTACTTCAAATTTATGGTGGATATTTTCTTGCTCTCTATTTATTTTGCTGGTTCTGCTTGGATTGCAGCATTTGGACACGCCACAAGATCAACTACACATTTGTGTTTGAATTTGATCCTAGGCACAATTTGGATTGGCGACAGTTAGCGGAGTTTCCATCATTACTCGTTCTCGTTTTTGGTTTATTTTTATGGGTTAACTTTACCCGTTATGGGTCTCCTGAGATGTATATTTACTTCCCAGTTATTCTTATCTTTGTCACGGTGGTTTTGATATTCTTTCCTGGGCCGGTACTATACCATAGAAGTAGAAAATGGTTTGTTTACTCACATGTAAGTTCACCGACCCCTTACTGGAATCTCATGCTAACATACTCTTCTAGTGGCGTTTGCTTTTAGCTGGATTATACCCCGTGGAATTTCGCGATTTCTTTTTAGGTGACATGTACTGCTCGTTGACCTATTTTATGAGCGTAAGTTCCTTCTCCTCCAAAATTATTCTCTAGCTAACGAATTTCACAGAACATCGAACTCTTCTTCTGTTTATACGCCAATTATTGGAATAATCCATCACAATGCAATTCCACACACTCTAGACTTCTTGGATTCTTCTCAGCATTGCCTGCAATTTGGCGGGCTCTTCAGTGCATAAGACGTTACTACGATACTCGAAATATCTTCCCGCATCTTGTTAATTGTGCGAAATATTGCTTTACCATTGCATATTGCGCAACGCTTAGTATGTATCGAATCGACCAAACTACGAGCAAATTAGCGATATTCTCTACCATCGCGACCATCAACTCAATCTATGCCTCGATCTGGGATCTCCTAATGGATTGGTCAGTCCTCCAACCCGACGCCTCCAAACCTCTCCTCCGCGACGTCCGTGGCTTCAAAAACACCTGGTGGTACTACGGCGCCATGATCATCGATCCCATTCTTCGCTTCAACTGGATATTCTACTCGATGTATACCCACGATCTGCAACATAGCACATTCGTCTCCTTCGCCGTGGCATTCTCCGAGGTCACACGCCGTGGAATTTGGACTCTCTTTAGGGTGGAAAATGAACACTGCTCTAATGTTGCAAGATTCAAAGCTTCGAGGGATGTCCCACTTCCGTATTCCTTCCTTGATGAATCGGAAGAGGACTTTGAACGGCAGGACACCGCGGTCCCTGAATCCGAGACCCCAATAACTCCGACATTAACGAGGCATAGAAGTCATGCAGGAACAGGGCTTGAGGCTCAGGTTACGGATGGTGGGAGTTTGAGACGAAGACCGACCCCGGTGAGGACTTTTACTATGGTTATTGCGAATGCGCACACGCAGGATTTTGAGAGGAAGAAGAAACCTGGGGTGGGGGATAGTGATAGTCCGGCGAATCGGAGGCGAGATGAAGACGCGACAGATGCGGTTGAGGATGCGGAGAGTAGTGATGAGGATGATGGGGATGATGCGCAGGATATTATTGATGCTGAGGAGTTGATAAGGGTTAGGACTAAGGGTCAGGGGAATTGAGTAGAACATAGAATAGGGGTTGGTGGGGGAGTGGGGGGGATTTGGGATACATAGATTTTTCCTTTTTTGATATACTTTTTATTCTTAGATTATTATTTATTATTAGCGTGATGGAAATGCAAATAGAGTTATACCTAGGTGGGCGTTGACTACTTGCGATGGAGTTGGTGAAGTATCGAGGGATCAACGATTTGGCGCGCGGCTGAGAACGAGATCCAGAAAGGTGGGGCTTCATGGCTACATGATTTCAGGTCGTTCCTTCCCTCATTGCTCGACTTGATGACCTCGATCAACTCCCACCAGATTCAGGTGATGGGATTCGAGGTCGCTCCTTCTTCATACCTCGATCTTGACCCTGTGTCATCGTGACGAAAACAAAACAAGGAGGGAAGGTACGATGGACGGTCTACAGGAGCCGCTTCAGCAACCTCAGCTCAACGAAAGCCTACAACAAGTTTGAAATCAAGGTTATAAACGATGCCATTGTCAAGAAAAGAAGATTAACATTTTTCATATGTAGGAACACTGATCTACATGAACATCGAGGTCCAAAAAGGCTTCTCCAAGATGAAAAGGAAAGAAACGCCATGTCCCAACTCCCAATCCGAATCCCGCCAACCTCATCCTTTTTGTCACTCTACGTTATACATCATACATCGCCACCCCCCCCCCTCTAAATCTCAATCTCCTTCTTGAAGAAGGCGCAAATCTCCTCCCCGCATTCAATACTCCTCATCTCAGTCGCAACCTCATGTTTCTGCGCCGGCGCCCCGCCGAGATTGACATTCAAATCATCGAGTAATTCCATGATCATGTGCATCATCGTCTTCTTGACCCCGGCACCACCGCCGTATTTCTCGATGTAAGAGGTTGCCAGGTCCTCGCAGAAATAAATACCGCCTGGTACGACGATGGGGAAGAGTGTGTTGAGGGACACAATTTGTTGGTTCATTGTGTGGCCCCCGTCGTCGATTATTATGTCGAAGCCGCCGCCCGATTGGGCGATGAAGGAGTTGAGGAAGGAGACGTCTTCTTGGGAGCCGGTGAAGACTTTGGCGTCTGTTATGTTCTGGGGTGGTGGGTTAGAGGGGTGATTGGGATGGGGATTACTAGGTAGGGGGGGTGAAGCTTTCGGAAACCGAGGCGCCGGGATGGAGGGACATGGATGGGGTGAGGATGGGGTAAGACTTACTGCTGACCATTTCTCTACGCATTCGGCGTCATATTCGATGTAATACTATTCGGTGAGTCGAGTCAGCATCGATTTTCTTTATTATCTCGTGATGTGGTGAAGTGGGGGGTAAGCTGTACGAAGGCGCGTGGAGGGACGGAACGTACCATGTCGACGTTGGGGAAGAACTCGAGCCAAGTGTGATAGGATTTTCCGGGTCCGTAATTCATGCTATAAACAGGTTAGTATTATTTTCGCTTTCGTAAGTGGAGGTGCGGAAATCTAGAGGAATGAACGAGGGATGGTGGAATTTTCTTACTCGCAACCGAGGCCGATCTCGAGCATTTTGAGGGGCTCATCTCGGATGGGCTCCATATATTTTTCGTACACTTGAGTTTCTTGGTTAGAATTTGTATTTTTGCTTTTCCTGGGAAATGGGAACTTACTGTAATGGTAGTTGTGAGTGGTTACTTTGTCAGTTCCCCATTTGTTTGCGATCTCAGTAAAACTTGGGCGATCCTTCTGGCCACCATTCCCTGATGGAATGTGGTTCATATCAACCTCTGGATAAGGTTTCGAGGAAGTCGAAGAATGCGCTGAAGAATCCCCATGCTTGGTGGCCTCCACGACACTTGGTTTATACGCCGTCGCAAGTTGTTCGTCGCTGTTTGTTGGAGGAGCGGCAGTTTCGTTGTGAGAGGAGCCTTGGAGGGCGGAGAGGTATTCAGGACGACCTTGGAGATTCCATAATGTTGCGAAGAGGAAGATGATTCCTACGCATGCGCTGATGGAAATGATGTTGAAAGATTTGACAGCCATGATGAATGTTTTAGCGCATTTGCGGTTGTTGTAACGATCGGATTGTGCGTTTGGAAGAGTTGAATCTTATGAGGCTGAGGGTGGAAAAGGGTTCTGGATTTGATGGAGATGGAGATATTAGATGGATGGGATGGACGGTTTCTGCTAGTGAGTGACGATACCAAAACCAACAAAACAAGAAAAAACGGAGTGTAGGAAAAAGAGTGATGAGGAAAGATTCAACCAGAGGAGAGAGGAGAAATGTCTTGCTATCATTACTTGACGTGAGAGAGACCCCCCCCTTGACCCGACCAGACCGGCCCCCTTGCGTCGTGGATGACAGTTTGATCCAAGAGGGCTTATCACCGTTACACCAAGAATAATGCCAAAGGACTGCTTGCGTTGGATCAGCTTCACGGATACCGTTCCTAGAACGGAATTTCCCCTCTGTGCAATTGCTTGGCTGGGCTTTTTTTGGTTGTTGGTTGGTTGGTTCGTTTGCGGTCAGAGAAGCATGTGGCGTCTTTACGGGACAGCTAGGCTTCGTCTGAATGTGGCAATGCGGTAGGCCAACGTGGCATTGGATGGTAAAATTAGATCTCTCTTTCTTGAGAATAGGTCTCTCGCAGGAGATGTGTGAATTGTGGCGTATTGCTGGGTTTTTTGGTTTGTTTGCGATTGGTGCATTGGGGCGGGCTGTAGGAAAAAAGCGCTTCCTCGCATATTTTGGTGTTACATAGGGATTGCGTTACGGGAGAATTCCCCGGTTTGAGAATGATATGACGTTAGCAAATGCAAGATACTACCTTTTCAAACTGTTTATGGAAGGTGGAATGGAATAAATTGAAATGATTGTTGGAATGTTGAAGTATTGAACTTTCCAAAGTCGATAGGATTCTAGAAGTTCAATGGAAGAGCGGGAGTAAGGAGATCTGACCATCTAAGAGAATAGCCAAGCTTGTCACCGGTATTCTGGGGAACATGGGGATATGTATCATGTTGTCCGACATTCGCGTTACAAACTCGTCTACCGATGGCATTTTCACATGTAGTCAGCAATTCGGAAATAATCTGGGTTGGAGATGTATACCAGTTATCGAATTCCACGGTGTACAAGGAAGGTATATTTTTATGCGTGGAAATTACACAGCATCCTACGTATCAAGCCTTATGGTGTTACGATGAGAAGACCCGGAAACATCGTGTTTGGTGTTGATTGAAGAAAGTTGGGGAGCGGCTGTGTGCAAGCGAGGTATTCTCATTGGATGCCACGAACTTCATAGACTGATGCCTGAAGGGTACCGGCAGGATGGGGCAGCCTTACTCGTTACGAGGACGGTTCCTTCGTACGTATTTCAATCTCATACCAGGCCGTGGTCGTGGGGTGATTGGATGTCGTACATAGGTGTTCAGTCGAAAGATAAGTGTGCAACGTAAAATGTGTAATCTCCTCCTCTTTTTGCGGTGGATGGGAAAATGGACAGTTTACCGCTCGGCCTGCCTGCCTTCCTTTTCTTCACTTCCCCTTTTCGACATTACGAGTGCATTACTTGTACGAGCAGTCACCTTGCAGATCATTCCACCAAAAGCAAACAAAAGAAGCCAAGGGATCGTCAGAACTACGATACATCCTCTGATACCGCCTCGCCTTGACTTCAGAACTCTGAGAAGGCTGAGAAGAGTGCTGCAGGAAACAGCAGTTTCAGTCCCTCATACTCGTTAATTATTAAATAGGGGTGGGCAGTTGGAACGCTGAGGAACGTGTCTCTACAACTAAATCCCGTGTGATTGACCTGCATTCCAGGGGTCAATCAGTCAGTCAGCGCGGGGGGTTGCATTTCGCCGCAGTGAATGATATATTTTGGGGTTTACTAGTACAGCTGCAGCCACTCAATATCACGAAACGCCCACTCGGGTCACTCTCACACTGTTGGTTCACCAGGATGTGTTGGGCGTGCTCCCTGTTGCCCCCTGTGCCCGATTCCCTGGAGCTGATGTGTGACCGGCCATTCAGGGGCTTCCCTTGCACCAACAGTGGAACCCCTAGCTTGCTCTCCCCACCTGGAGCCCACCACCCGAACAGCTACAGTTACAAATACATACTAACAACTCTATGATGCCAGACGACTGAATACACTAGTAACAAAACCACATTCGCTGAATCTCTCTCAACGTTTCTCGTCTTTCTTTTTTGGCAACTTTCAACACGCCTGACGGAAAACAACACAATCATGGAATTCTACCAACTCAACTTCGCCATCTTCGTGGTGCTTAATGCGGTACTGGCTTATCGGGAATACAGACAGACGGAGGTGCCACAAACGGAGAAGGAAAGCAGTGCAAGGAAACTGGTTGCTTCGAATGATAATAAGGCCTTGTTGAAGACCTTTAAATGGAGATTTCTACCAATTTATTTATTGGTTAATGGAGCGGATTGGTTGCAGGTACGTCGTCTAAGGGATAGAGTTGGAGTATGCATCTACTGACTTGCATATTAGGGACCATATATTTATCCTCTTTACAAAGGTATGAATTGTTTTCTTGGTGTTTTGATGCGCACCTCTCTTGGTAGTGTCATTAAGATATCAATGACGTATTTCAAATTGCAGCTGTGCTAACCTGATATCCATAGATGAAAAGGGACTCGCAGAAGAAGTCGTGGCAGCACTTTTCATGACAGGTTTCCTCGCCGCTGCGATATCAGCTTCCTTTACCGGAAAACTGGCAGACAAATATGGTCGTCGTTTGGCATGTCTCGCATTCTGCGTAATCTACTCGCTATCCTGCCTCACCCTCCTCACCGACGATATCATTATCCTCTTCATGGGCCGAGCCTTTGGAGGCATCAGCACAACCCTCATGTATAGCGTTTTCGAAAGCTGGATGGTTACCGAATATAATCAACTCTTCCCCGACGAGCCTGGAAGCACCTTGAGTGGGATATTCAGTACTATGACGACATTCAATAGTGTGGTTGCTATTTTGGCTGGAGTTATTGCGGAATGGGTGAATGATTTGGTGGGAACCGAGAAGGCGCCTTTTATGACTGCTGTTGCTGTTTTGGCTACCGCTTTTGTCGCTATTTCTCAGAATTGGGTATGTGATGTTGTTTTGTTCGCTGATGTCAATGCTAATTTTGTATCTAGGGTGAGAATTATGGCGATTCTCACAATGCCAAATCGGATGTTGAGAATATGGAACCACCACGAAAGAGCACATGGAAATTGTTCATGGATGGTAAGAACCTCCCTGAAACCAAACTTGAAATTCATAGAGCTAACTTTCTATCTAGATAAACGATTGATTGCACTTGGTGCCACCTCGTGTTTCTTCGAAGGCTCAATGTACATCTTCATCTTCTTCAAATTCCCCGCCCTAAAACTCTCCCACAAACTCGCAGGTGGAGATGAAACCGGTAAGTCCACCATCATTTCTTTCCGAAACCAATTCTAACAGTGAAAACAGATCTCCCCTTCGGCCTAATCTTCGCAATCCTCATGTGCAGCATGATGTTAGGCTCCATGCTCTACAACTACATCATCACTTCCCACCCCTCCATCCAACCAACCAAGATTCTCGTCGTCATGTTGACCGTGGCTTCGGCATCTTTCTTCGTCCCTGTCCTCTTCCGCGATGAACGACTTACATTCTGGTGTTTCTGCGTTTTCGAGGTTTGTTGTGGGATTTACTTCCCACTTATGGCATATCAGAAAGGAAAGGTTATCGATGATAGTGTTCGTGCGAATGTTTACGGTTTGATTCGTGTGCCATTGAACGTATTTGTCGTTTTGGTTCTGAGTACCACTAGGGAGGGTATGTTCCCCCTATTCCCCCTTAATTTTCTCACATTTTAGAATTTATGCTAATCTTTGTACAGGAACTCAACATCGCGACTTGGTATTTACATGCTGTAGCGGGCTACTTCTTGCCTCTGTAGCCGTCAACGGGGCATTCTTGTAATAGTAAAAACAGATACTTGGTGGCATTTTCTCGGCGTTGAATGGATATCCCGGAAGAGATGCATTTGGTTTGGACTAAATGGCCTTGGATAGACTTTGGGATAGAATGCTGGGATATGGTGTATGGCGTATGAACCTTCGATTCTATGATAGTAAGAATTTTTTCGAGAATGAAATTTACCCTTATTTTCTATCTTTTGGCTCACTTCCATTTCGGGCAGTGATTAGTTGGGGTTGTGAATGGAGAACTATTGATGTCATTACTTGGTGTTGTGAAATTCAGTGTTTGGTCTTCTTGACTAGTCCATTCACATCCACTCTAGGGCTCATAAATTCAGCATCTCGGTGCCCTTCTTCATCTTCCTCACACCCCCAACAATTCAAGGCAAAACAAATCATCGTTCCAACACAACAACAACAAAATATCAAAATATGTGTCTCCGCATATTCGAGCTCTTCTCCTGCGGCCACACAAGCGAGAAACCACTCTACAAAATACGATGCATCTCTCAAATCACCCAACGTTATCTCGACGTACATGTACAATTTCTATGCCCTGGCAAAAATGGGGAGAAGGGTGTGAAGTTTCTAGGGGGTTATAAATGTGAAGCCTGTTGTGAGAGGATGATTTTTGGGAATCCGGAGGAGGATATGGAGGGACTGGGTGATGGATAGCATGGGGTAGCATGGGGAAGGGATAGGAAGGTGGCGTAGAGCGGTGGACATCACATCCTAGTGGGACTCTGGGCTACTCTACTCTGTACTACTCTGCGCTGCTTGAGAAGTACTTTGGTAGTAGCTTACTCGGGGGCTTGGAGTGTTTCTGGATACGGCGGAGGGGAGAACGGATTGAGCATGACGTTTGTTGTTTGCTTGGTTTTTCATGTCGAAACTTCGAAGTAGAAGATGTCAAGCGGTAAGACTTTTTTTTCTTTTTTTCTATATCTATACTAAGGTTTGTTTTTATACCATCCTCATTTTCGAACTTTTGTTAGTTCTTTGGTTTATCCCCCCCCCTGTGCTGGGCCACCACGGGGGCTGGGCAAAGATGCAGATTGCGTCCCTTTGACTTTTGGGAATCGCATGTGTGGTTCCCCGCTCTCTTTCCATGGACGAGTCAAGTTTCCTCAACATTTATACTCCAAAACTTTGCATTTTCTTCATTCGCAAATATTCCCATGGATGCATTTTGAACGGCTGTTGGTGCTTTCTACTGTAAGTCTTTATTCTCTGCCATATTTCGGCATGAACTACACTGAATCCTTTTGTGGACAATGCAAACCTCTCTCTGTTCAGTCCTTTAATACTTAAATCATAAATGAGCAGTCTGAATTTATTCTTTGCTTTTTGGAGTATACTTTAAACAACAACCCAGGAGAGTCCGTACACAACTGAACTGCGTCCCCATCAGCAGCAACCTTTGACGATGACGACTACTTCTACACGAGCATGCGGGCATCTCATCTCCAACACAACTCCTGCCATTATCAAACAAAACCAACTCCCTCTCGCCCAACGTCTGAATGGAACACTCGCCCTTCAATTTCTCAGTGCAGGAGAATTTCGTCAAGGCATCGTCAGCGAACTCGAACTCTATTCCTTCCTCGATAACTAGGCTCGAACTCTAGACAAAGCGTTCTTCTCCGAAAAGCTTCTACGACGTACTTATCTGTTCCAATTGGTTCGAGGAAATGGAGGAGATGCTAGGCTATTGGTCATACGAAATAACGGCTATTCGGCTCCAGCCAATCCCCCGTCCTCGCGAACATTGGAAGAAGGACGACGCGATAGAACTCATCTCCACCTTACTTCATGAGAGGGTCCACGCCTACTTTGCTGCATCTGTCCATCGTGACTGCTGGATCGGTGGGGAAAACGGAATGCTTGGCCACGGACGACCATGGACCAATGTGAGGGCGAGTATCCAGAACTCGCTAAATGAGGATGTTCCGTTTTCAATCCCGTCACACATCCTTCACTCCGTCAAAATTGGGCATGATGGGGGAGGAATGGTCTGCGTCCGTCGGCTGAGGAAATAAAAAACTGGCGTGTCTCAACGGTTGAAATCTTCGCCTTGATCTTTGATCTGAAGGCTAGATTTCAACTACTGCTTACGTGGTTGATGGCGCCTGTCGCTCTATACATTCTTCTGGGCGTGGTTTTCCGATTCAAGAGGGTCAAAGTATTGGTTCCCGTAGCCTCGGTTTGCTTGCTCTTGGCCGAGCTTGGCTACATTTGACACCATGTCTTGCAGCGGACCTTCTATCAAATCCATTCTCAGTTCCAAAAGCAATCGACTCCTCCACTTCAAATTACATAGGATGGTCTGGGTGGTCTGGGAACGTCGAAGGAGAGCAGGGTCAGTCTCTGTTGTGTAATAGGAGGTTTTGGTTCAGAAGGGATGTTCCATACTTGATAGAAAATTTGAGTTATTCTTGTAACCTCGTTTCTATCTCTGGGTTGACTTTAGCTTGAGACAAATTGCAACATACCCGATCTTTCAATTGTGCTAAATGTAGTATCTCGGGTTCAAGACCTAAACAAGAGAGTCTCTTGACCAACTTCCATTGTCTCTTGTCGCTTGGCAACTCTTTATCCTATGTTACCATAACTTGCGACAAAGGGTCTGAACAATGTAGTCAGAAAGTCTTTATTTTCTCACAATGCACTTGTTGATTCAGATTACATATTACATCTTGTACACTTCGAGGCATAGTTGCCAAAACTTCATCAACGATTCAAAGCATATAAAATATATATTATTCTTTGTACACATCGACGTACATTTCTGAAAATTTCATCAATCATCAACGCATCCGTTGAAACTTTCAAAATGGCAACCCAACACTCGAGCTACCTTCCAACACTAATTCCATATAGTTATCATTGGGATGACCTTCTCTCTGCATTTGAGCAAGACACACGATTGCCGCTTGAGGCACGTTGCAACCGCGCTGGTCGTTACTTTATTAATATCATTCGTAATGGGGAGATTCCAGAAGGGGTAGTTACAGAGCAGGATCTCCAAACCTTTATAACGAACTGGGCCATATCGCTAGACCTCCTCTTCTTCTTCGGAAACCTCTTTCGGCATATCAAAATCAGGTTTGGTGATGAGAATGAATTGGGCGGATCTTTTGTTTCTACCCTTGGGTTCTGGAGTAATGAAAGGAAAGAGCTAGTTCTCAAGAAAACTCTCAAACCCGGTGATCAATGGAACAGAAAGCGCGCTATATCCCTCATTGGTACCCTGTTTCATGAGATGATGCACGCTTTCTTCGGGATTTTCCTCCGAGAAGACCTTTTAACCATTTCACCTAGTCAAGGCGGGTGTGGGTGGTCTGGTCACGGACGACCATGGGCGAACGCCATGCTTACAGTGGGGGAATCTTTAAAGAAAGAGGTTCCGTTCTCCATGAACATTCCCATTTTTTACTCGGTTTATAATAGTATGAAAAGTGAGTATTGGAAGCCAACTCCGGATGAGTTGAGGAAATGGGGTGTATCCGAGGCTGAAGTCATTTGGGCAAACAGATTGGAACCATGGCAGAGGTTGGTTCTAGCCTGGTTGTTAGGTTTATTCTTTCTCGGCTTCAATATCTGGTTCGTCAATCTTGAAGCGATACCTAGTTCTATTCGCCTCTTAGTAATGTTTCTAGAAATGGTTATTTTCAACCTCGGCGCTTTTTTCTATGACCGAAGATCGAAGATCGAAGATCTAGATGATTCCACGCTTACTTTAAAAAGTATCTAGTATAAAGGAAAAATAATAAATTTTATTTTCAGCATATTTTGAAATCCACTTAGTATATATTTATTTATTTATTTATTTCTATTTAACGTCAGGCGGAGTCTAGATCGCG
>JAPZOX010000721.1:0-26013 GCA_037952655.1 Hymenoscyphus sp. LP001
CCCCCCCCCCCCCCCCCCCCCCCCCCCCCCCCCCCCCCCCCCCCCCCCCCAAAAGCGAGTGTGGTGGGTGTTCTTGGAGAACGATTCAAGTGTGAAGCTGTTTGATTTTTGAGGAACCTACGATTCAATATCTACTGGCAGAGCGGCCCTTCTTAATACTGCTGCGGGTAGCTGTGGCCGAGAGGCAGATGACCCAAAGTAGGATAGCGTGGTGGCTCAGGCGTTGGGAGGAAGCGGAGGAGAGTGAGCGCTTGATGGACGGGCTTGGAGGGGCCTGTCGCTGCAAGCCCTGGCAGGTTTGGTTGCAACCCCAGCCAGCTAGCTAGGAGCATTGGAGCACTGGAGCACTTGGAGCATTGGCTGATGCATTGGTGCATTGGTGCATTGGTGCATTACAGTCGACCCATCAGGTTAGGGTGTGTGAGCACTGAGCACTGACAGGAGAGCGAGCGAGAGCACGGGACGAGCGGTAGGGTAGCGTAGGGTACAGTAGGGTAGGGTAGGGGGCGATGATGCCCGCAGGCTGCCCTGCCAAACATGACCCTGGGAGCACTCCACTAGCAAGCCTGGCCTGGGAAGCTAAAAGAAGAACTCCGGCTATTGACGAATGACGGCCCCTGTTGGGGAAGCTTATTGTTGTCGGTTACGGTACCCATCACCTATCCCCCGACCGTCCTTTGGGCCACTACTTTTCCTTACTCATGGATTTGGTGCAGCCGACCACTGCCAGCAGACGGACTTGCGAGTTGCTGCCGGGAGTGAGGGCAGAACGCCGCTGGGGCTCGTGGCAGCTGGGACTGGAGACCGGGATTTCATGGGTGCGCTGTTTTCTCTGAATGGACGTGAGACCATGGAACCATGGAACGAACAGTACTGGCGATGATTTTGAATTGTACTCCGTGTACACGAGAAGGAGCCATCCAGGTATTGATTTTTGGGGGCTCTACGGACTAATTTTACGGGGTACCGTCTTTTTCTGGCCTGAGAGGTTGGGTTGGGTTGTGGGTGAAGGCTGGGACCGAATATGAGCCTGGCATGTCGGGCAAAGGACGCTGAAAAAAGAACGAAGAACGAAGAACGAAGAACGTAGGTACACAGGGAAGTCAACATCCCTCCTTCGGTGGGTTGGGCATTGATCAACTTCGTAGGCAAGATATGACAGCAAGTTTATTACAGGTAGACGGACAACACAATACTGTAGCGTGTTGTGTGATATGACGAGCATGGCTAAAGCCGTTACTTACTACTACCACTCGGTAGGCGTAGGCGTAGGCGTAGGCGTAGGCGTAGGCGTATACCAGGGCAGGGCTAGGGACCTCCCTAGAATAACTGGGGAGAAGATGATGCCCAAGGGTTGGGGGTTTGGTGCAGTGCAGTACCGGGATATGACGATGTCATGGCTCTTTCAGTGCGAAGTATGCTGGGGGCTGGCAACTGGGGTTGACAATTGGGCTGCTGGCATTTGCTAGGGGAGCTTGGAGGACACCGAACCGATTGTCGAGGCTCAAGCTTACCACTTTGCTGTTGTGCAGCCATGTCATTGCCGACGTCGTTGGTGTTTCTGAGATTCGGCCTCGTTTGGCAGGCTGTCGTAGAGCTTTGGTTTGGATGCCGAGTCAAAAAGAAGCTCCCAGGAAGTTACTTCTTTCAGAATGCTGTACGTAGCGAGCGGCGGGACTGGTACTGTGGTGCTTAGTCGGATGTCTACTCCAATGAGCGTGCGTAGTAGTGCTTTGCTCCTCCTCCTCCTCCTCTCCCATCCAGTAGGACACAGTAGGAGGATCTACAGCTCACCTCGCCGTCGCCTACTCTTTGCCTGTGAGCAATGCAGTTGCAATTGAACCTTGGGGAAGACTCCACATGTGACCTGCCCCCGTCTTGCGTCCGCAGCAGCTGGTCAAAATGTCAGTGCTGGTGTCGATCAGAAGATGTGCGAATAAGGTAGGCCTATTTTTGGAACTGCCCCGGGATCCTCCATACATGGCCATGGGAAGCAAGTGCATGCCCCGAACCCTCAGGGATCTTTTCAAAGAAGCTGCCCATTCGCTCTTCATTCATGGCCGTCATGGCCGTCATGGCCGTTGTGCCCTGATTGGCCCTGATTGGCCCCGCCTCCTCAGTTGTTTCATGGGAAAGAAAAACTGCTGCCTAGAACGCCATGACCGATTCTCCACCAACAGATGAAGCCATTCTTCAACATGAATTCAAATCAATCATCGTCACATCACATCACATCACATCACTGCACCCGGGAAGCCATATGTGACGGCGGTGTTCTTTGCTGGTTGGACGGTTGGGCGTGTGGGAGCACTGCGCAGTAACTCGCCGAATAGGCGTGTGGTTCATCAATCATACTTCCTACTCCTGTCAGAGCGATTCGCTGGTTGTGGTGGTGTGTGTGGTTGAGAAAAACAGACATATGCGGTTTCGCTGGGGCGACGCTGGGGGGAACGCTGAGGGTCCCTGTGCAACATCTCCCATCATCCGAACCACACTGGCTCAAGGCTCAGCCACAAACCATTCTCCTTCTGGGGAGCATGGCTTGATTTTGCTGCATCTTCAAGGGTAGCTGCATCTTTTTCCTAAAGCAGACAGGTCTGCTGGGGGTGAGCGAGATAGACGAGAGTTTGCCTTGGGCGAACCCCATCCCTCTCAACGTGATGGCTGTTACACATTCTCGTGTCCATTTTTGACACATTGGTGAAGCGTGAGGCTATGCAATCAAGGGGTCTTGCGGGGGTCAAAGGCATATCAGTCCCTGAGGGTTCACTGAGTCTTCGCCAGTGCTTTTTTTTTTTGTTGTGGCGGTTTGAGGTTGCGGGAAAAAATTAGTCGACGGTGTGCGGTCGTGCAAAGAAAAGTCCGGAGTATGGAGATAGTGGACCCAAGTTCTTCTTTTTCCACCCGAAGTCGGTGGGGTCTCTGTTCCGCTAGTACTAGACAGGAAACCCATTTGACCAAGCAAAACCCAATTTTGGTCCGCGGAGGGTCCAACCTAGAGAAGT
Source organism: Hymenoscyphus sp. LP001 (assembly GCA_037952655.1). Classification (NCBI taxonomy): domain Eukaryota; kingdom Fungi; phylum Ascomycota; class Leotiomycetes; order Helotiales; family Helotiaceae; genus Hymenoscyphus; species Hymenoscyphus sp. LP001. The sequence continues at coordinate 3,006 of JAPZOX010000721.1, forward strand.
AGTTGGCTCGCAGACGAATGCGATTCGCGGAACTAATCGCGAAGCTGATGATTGGTGCATTTATCACTACACAGAATAAGTCGAAGAACACAGCCAGTCTCCACCCAAACTCCCGGGTCAACCAATCTGACATGCTAACTTACTTTTTGGCGGGACTTTCGTAGGGAAGAAGCGACAAACAGCCCCTTTTCGACGATCATATGTTTCCGCTTTGAGAATTCTCTCACGGCCAACTTCCAAACGCAGACATTTCTCTCTTTTGCCGGCATTTGTGGGTTGCCTAAAACATCAATTCCCAGGAGGCTGGCATCTCAGTTCCCGGAATACAGAACGTGTGGCTGGTCCTCAGAATTCTTCACCAATCCGGGATGTGGAGGCTTTCGGAGGATACCGGTCTTCTTGCTCGATGAATAAGCCCTCCGATTCAATTCCCAACGAAGTCGAGCTATCAACGTTTCTTTTGCGCCACAATTACCCCAGTGTTGTGACGCAATTCTCACCGCCTTATGTACTAAGTTCTTCGGAATGTTTTGATGACCAAAGGGGTATGCAGAGTGTTGGTTTGACAACATATGTTGGTGAAGGCTGACTGTGCGAATCAGCCTCAGAAATTACACAGCCAGTATCATGATAAATCCCCGGTAACTTACAGTACAATGTATTTCTTCAAAAAATTACTGGATATCGGTCCTCGGACCAGTAACGGTTGATGGTGATGATGGAGAGAGCCCAGCGTGATATCGATACCGTTGCTGCAGGTCCTTGATGTTTTTCTCGATCGAAAGCAGGTAAGCTTCATGCATCGACGCAGGGTTGATATGCACGACTGCAGGGGCATGGGGGCTATTTTTATGCCTTCTTCTGGAAGACTTCCCAATGAGGAAATATCACCAGTCAAGTGCAGTCCGTCCCTCACCGCGATGACAGCATTCCATAAAGTCGCGTGGCACAAAAAGTATGTAACCCCACTGTGGCTAGCGATGCAACGTAACAGCGATCTGCTACTTAGCTAAAAGTAAACTGTGCTTTGTGTTTCTCAGTCTGCTCGTTCCACTTCTATTATTGTTTTGATCACCGGTATAGAGAATGCCGAGGGTAAATTTGTCATATTGTATAAGTCATGATCTCGGCGGAGACGAGCGAATCTCGAATCAGTCATGCGCTTGCAATTCCGCCAAAAGATCATCTCAAAATTTGAATAGATTTTACGGAGACTGTGGAGTCTTGGCATTACCGTATGGTGGGTTGATCTTTGAAGTGTTCGTTGGAATTTCGGGACCGAGGTAAAAGCGATCTTTGCCTCACCCGCGATGCAAATTTCTATCATCTCATGCGGATATATCCAAAGGCGGTGTGCAGGGCAAAATGGTTCCTATTGGAACCAAGGTATCCCTAGTACAAGGGTATGCATTTGTGGGTAGAGACCTACTTGCTGCCAATTCTATCGATAACTTGGGCTCGCGGATAGTTTTGATATTGTGAAAACAAAGTCAAATAAAGTATTAAATGAGAAAACGAAGTCAAAACTTGAAAACAAAGTAAAATTATGTCGAAATAACACCAAAACGGAGAGTGAAATTTTTGCGTTGAACATTTTGCCGGGCTGATATGTGAAAACCAATGCATATATGATATAAACTAGCTCCGCGTCAATCCGAATGGCAATTTGAGTCCTTGATTGGCTGGTGGATTTTTGACACTTGGATTCAAACTCCACTAAGCCATCCCAAGGCTGAATAAAACCATGCCGCAAGCGAGGGAGAAGATGGAGAAGCTTGGATTCCTATACGCGATACCCGCGCCCCGCCATTGGTTTCTTGCATATTCCATTTTAAGAAGGAGCTTGCCACCAATGATCGTTGAGCGTCGACTTTGAAGTTGATCACTTTTGACAAATGAAGCTGAAGAAACCAAGGAAGAGCATCATAGGTGGGGTAATATCGAGATCGGCGTTGTTTCAGAAGATCGTATTCATGGATGGAAAACGGTACTGGAATTAGAGATGTTTCTGATTGAGAGAAGGTATACCCGACCCGACAAGTGTGAGAGGCTCTGAAACTTTAAATTGATCCCTGGACGACCACGATGGATAAAAAACGGGAAAGGAAGTGTGCTAACGGCGTTGCCCGTGCCAAGCTGCGCTTGACAGCGTGGGTGAGGATATTGTTGAACTTCTCCACAAAGAGGAGACTCTGTACTGGGGTGGAAGACACGTACGAAAGTGAAGAAAATCGGAGGTGTGATTGAACCGTAATGTACCAGCCATCACCAACCTCCTCCCTCGACTTTCGAACAAATCCATGAGGGTGCGGAGGTATTGCATGCGGCGAGTTGATCCGCATACGGCGTGAGAGTCGCTACGGTACATCCTTTAGGAAACGGAGGATTGCTTCATCCATCAACGGCAAGCACAGGGGCGTACTCGGAAGCAGAAGTGGAAGGAGAACAAGATCCTGGAGGTATACTCCGTACACTGTAAAGTATAGAAGTATTTTTGGCCTCTTCAAAGTTCAATGCTGGTTGGACTCGAGAGGTCTGTTTGAAGTGAAAATGGAGAGGTCGGGTCGGAATAACATCACGGAACGGAGTAAGCTTGGACCATCTAATTCTTCTGCTTTTGTTTGGTCGAGGTATGCCGTACCTATTTTTGGATTTGAACATTTTGCTTGCCTCTTTCATCACCTCGTAACAATCACCCCACTCCACCTACTTACCTAGGCACTTACAAACACAAGTAACATTACTTTCATTTTCTACGAAGTAAGTGCTACATCCAAAATTCCGTCGATTCCAAACTGATGGCATTATGGTATATTTGCCTTTTGCGGACCGGTGACGGTTCTAGTCTTACGAGTAGCGATTACACATAGCCGAGCAACTCCAACCAGCTCATTCCACTGTCAGCCCATCAGCAACACATATCGCAGCTAGCTACTCTACGGAGGTACCTAGCCCTCATCTTCTCATCAGCTAGCATCATGATGCTTCTCACTCGAGATCTGCAATCCAAACATCTTCGTGCGAATAGCCACCAGAAGGTTGCCTACAGAATGCATGGACGAGTCCATCATCAGCATCACAGCTGGCGAATTGCTTCATCTGACGGCAAGGAGGGCCGAGAAAGCACCCGTCGCTTCTCCAAAGGAACCGGTGAGTAATCTCATCAGTTCGCCGTTGTAATCATCAATCTTGGAATTCCGAGTGCGATTCTCATCAACTTCCCTTCTCTCGGTCGTTAGTCGCTCAAGTGCCCCAGTCAAGCGGTTATTTGAAATAACGAACCAGTGTTCATCGTGGCTGAATTACCATCACCGTCGCAATGCGACCGAAAGCATTACAAGCCTTCTAGGCAACCATATTCCAAAAAAACAACCTGTCAGGGCAAATTGTCGTGATGCCTAAAAATAGATTTGTGGTGTTTCTTTTTTCCATCTTGCCTTTCCCACATGGAAGGTAGCAATTCTCATAGGTCTGCAGCACACATGCAAGTGTTTTCTGCATCATCATCTGATTGATTCGATATTATTGCACTGCCCTCAAACGGCCCTTTACCAATTACTATGCATGTTTGCCCCAAAGAACACTCTGGAAAGGCATATGCAAGGTAACCCTCAACCCACCATCTCGGGTCATTTCACTTTCGGGCGGGGTTGGGATTGAGACCCCTACTTTTAGTGATGGCGGTGACATTCATTAAAAAACAACCTTCAATTTATTTCATTGTAACCTGGTGCTCGTTCTAGGTATACTTAGGTGGCGGTATACCTAAGCAAATCGACATTGTCTAGAAAAGTCTTCAACAATTATATCAATTATGCTAAGGGTATTTGAGTTTCGTTCCTGACCAGACTTTCGTTCCTAACCTTCGTTGCAGTTTTCCATTCAGCACTACTTTCGCTCTTCTTCGTTATTTCAATTCTTCTAAAACAGGTAATTTAATTGTTCCAGATCTTCTCGCACAATATCTTGTTATGAGTGGACGTGGAGATGACCTGAACTGTTACTTGGAATTACCGTGGAGAAGCAAAACACTGAGTAGGTACCAATGAATGCCGCGGTGATTGCCGAATTTGGCATTCAATCTTGATGGCATTACCCTGCTACATTCTTCCAGCAAGTTCCTCGGTGTTTTAGACTTTAGGAGAAGCTTGATTGCACGAGTTCTACGGAGGACATTCGTCCAACGATGAGGGTAAAATTTAGATTTTGTTTTTGAATAGAATTTAAAATGCTCTTTTCTGTTTAGTATTTCAACCTGGATTATTAAATCAGAAATTATCCAGAAAGAAATCGAAATCATGGCGGGTATGGTCTTATGCAACATTAACGGTCTGCCGGAAAATGATCTCATCGTTCGATTAGAGCATCATAGAAAAAGGTAAATTGATGATCTCTTAATGCAATTACTTTATCTTCCCATTCCCCCCAAAATTAAGCCGTCTCCTATTTCATGGGGATATCGAGACGTGGTTCCCTAGCGTTGTCAAAACTCCCACGTTTTGCTCATCCCAGCCATCCCTGGAACATGGAAGAAGCCCAAGAACAACATCCCTCATCCCAAAACCCACGATAACATCGGACGAACTTCAATATAGAAATAATCTAGCCTTAGCATCTTGAACCACCCAAGCCAATCCCTCCTTCAAATTCTCCCCTGTGATTGCGCTACATCTAATGATGTGCCATTTATGTGTTCGGATCGCATTTAGTTGGAGACCCTGCATACGAGTACGGTTAGCGTGGACGCCGGACATTTTTTCCCCAACGACATGTCTTGCACGAACCTGCTGGATTTCCACCTCATCCATACACCCATTGACGTCGGTTTTGTTGGCAAATACAAGCAAGCTTGCCCCTGAAAGCCTCTTAATTGATGATTAGTATCGCGATATCTGCTGTGTTTTAAAGGGGGAGTATACCTCTTCTTGGAGGAGATTGTGGAGTTCTTCTCGACAGTCGTCGATGCGGAGACGATCGGTGGCATCGACTACCCATATCAATGCATCGGTTTTCTCGAAGTAATTCCTCCAGTATGAGCGGAGCGTCTTTTGGCCTCCGACGTCCCCTGATTTTCATGAGTAAGAAATGAAGCTGGGAGTGGGAGACGTACAGATGTTGAGCTTGTATCTGGAAGAAAAGACCATGGTTAGTGGAAGATCAGAGGATGAGACACCAGTAGAGTACCTACCCTTCATAATCGATAGTTTTAATAATGAATCCAAGGGTTGGGCTGACACTATTGACGTCTTCCCCCATGATTCTCTTGACTATCGTTGTCTTTCCAGCATTATCGAGCCCACTACCACCGAATCCCCTGGTCAGCGGCGTCAAAATTATCAAATCTCGTTGGAGTTTCTTACAGCATCAGGATGCGCATCTCCTTGTCCTTTAGCCTGGCTTTCCGTAAAATCGACAACATTTTGTCCTTGTTGACAAATGATGTTGTTGGTTTAGCTTTGGGGAAAGGAAATTCAAATTTGGAGCCTGTGAGGAAAGCTGCACGTGATCGAGTTGCCCATGCCAAACTTCCATACAAATACCATTCCAGAGGTGTGCTCTTGTCCTTTGCGTGCGTTGGTTCGGGCCTTGGGGAATCGGGGCGCGAGTACATTAGATATGTGGACGTGGCGTCAGAAAAGTTGTTGAGTTGGAGTTGATCAATGGGCTCTTCTACATCTTCATCAGAAAAATCTGGGGAAGAAGGGTTCAAGGTTGGATCCAAACCAAAAGTTGGGTGATAGCTTGCTGCCGGATAATCAACCCTATTAAGAGGTGTAATTTGGTTGAAGAAAAAAAAGGTAGCTGGCTCGTAGTCAATCTTCAAGGGAAGCCGCTTGTGGTTATTGTGCTGGTGCATGGAAAGACAATAGGAGACTTGGTCGACAGGAAGTGACGGGAGCGGAGCGTCGCTGCCCTAGGCGCCTCCTCCCCAACCTGTAAGTATTGTGAGGAAGGAGCGTTGCAAGCAGTGTACTGTACTCCATTTGTGTCAACAATTGCCGCAGAAAAGCAGTCAACGAGAGAGAGACTTTAGCTGATGTACAACAGGGGATGAAGGTCAGTTGCGCTTTCCAATCATGCCTGTCTATGCTTATCACCAAAGACATCAACATCTCACGGTGTTGAAGAATAGCATCTGAGCTGCAACCCCCTTCCTATTGTGCATGCACCCATACGCGTCACAATACTCGCCGCCTTTAGTTGGAAACAATAGAGAATCCCCACCTACCATTGAGATTGGTTGTTTTGGTAAGCGCACATAAAAAATTGCGCTTCTTAGTCTACTTCCCAGCCTTCTTCCCAACTTTCTTCCTCTCTGTCTTCCTGCCCATCACCTTCCAAACTGAAACTGACAACAACAAACCTTTCCAACAACCACCACTTTTTCAATCAATTCTTCTGGCGCGCACGCGCAATAACTGACCACATAGCAGAGTCTGGATACTCTTTCAGAATGTCTGACTCGTCAATCTCCGAGGAACTGGACGCGCTCCTTCGGGAGAAGCACCAAGAATAGTACGTGACTGCCCCCTCTCCTGGCAAGTATAATAGCTGACAGTGAATCCACAGTTCGAAAATCGATACACCAGAAGAGGCTCGAGCGGCTTTGACGATACTAGCCCTCACTCAACTTGCAGAGAAAAAGGGCAACAATGACCTTACTCAATCCAAGTGGGCTCCCAAGAACCTAGCAAAACCCAAGGACACCACCCAGCAAAGACAGATGCTTGTTGGCGACTACCAAATCCAGAAAGAAAACATTCCCCCTTTCCAAAACACCCGTCCTCTAAAGAACAACCCTCCAGCGCCAAAAATTCATCCCGCTGGCTGGGTTCCTCCACATTTGAGGCATTTGCAAAAGGCGCCTTCAAGTCCACCACAAACTTCCAGCACCTCCCCTTCACAGGGCAGCGCAACTACCACGAAAGCTGACACATCCTCTCCTTCCTTACTTGAAGCTGAACCCAGCACTTCTGCAATGCCCAGCTCTATTGGTTGCAACTCCATCTCGACTTCCACTGAAAGTGAAGTCAGAGAAGATATTCCTCAACTTCAAAAGGATATTGACGACCACGCTGTACCTCCTTCAAACTGGGCGAGTATCTGCCCCGTCAAAGGTGAGAGAAGCTCCATTATATCAACCCGAAAGAAACTTGCTGACCTTCACTTCAACAGCTCCAGTCGAAGCAACTGGCGCCATCAATACTCCGAGCACACCTCCTCGTGCGAACGGCAATACCGGCGCCTCGATCCAATCTGTTTCGAGCCCGGACAAGCCTACCTGTCCAATTCCTTACGTACTACCTCACCTCCGCAAGAGAAGCACTGGCACCTCGAATCCATCTGTGTCGAGCCCAGACAAGCCTACCTCTCCAACTCCATACGTACTACCTCACCTCCGCAAGAGAAGCACTGGCACCTCGAATCCATCTGTCTCTAGTCCAGAAAATCCCGACTCTACCTCATACGTACTACCTCATCTTCGCAAGAAGACAAACACTGGCGCATCTGTTCCCTCAAACGAGCACACTTCTACCCCTCTTCTCCCACCTCATCTTCGAGGCTCGCAAAAACCTGCCGCAACCACTCAACAGACTACACCTTCAGTTGACGTTGTAAGCCCACTCTCCAGTGCTCCTGTATCAGAGTGTGGCTCCTCATCTAGCGCCATGAACGGAGCAGCAAAGACTTTCATGTCTCAAAATCACAATGGCGCTTCTAGCCCTCCTGTCGCAAAGTCGAACGATTATATTCTACCACATCTTCGAACTAAGCAGAGCGTCCAGAGTGTCACTCCGGAAAAGGCACGCATGTCCAGAGCTAGTGCCTCTAGGGACCTTGGGCAAGCTTCTTCTGCAGATGCTTTTAGCCACTCCTTCAACCCACCTGTCGCAAGATCGAACGATTACATTCCACCACACCTTCGAACTGCAAAAATTACCAAACCAGTAGGGACAAGCTCGACTTCACAAGAAGCTGGCTCGGTATCCACTGACAAAAACATCAAGAGTTCATCTTCTGCTGCTGGATCGTCAACCATGAAGAACGTTCCACCTCACCTCCGAGGTAAGAATACGGCACCGTCAATCCAATCCAACAAAAACGAGACTGTTGCACCCGCCACACTCCCTCCACACCTTCGTATGAAAGCAGATCAAAAGGCAATGACCACCCCTAAAGAATCCAAGTCCTCCTTCCTTCCCCCACATCTTCGAGGTTCCAAAGGTGTCGTGCCAGCAACAGCAAAAGATAATGTTCCCCCACATCTCAAATTGAATAATAAGGTTGCATTGGAGCAAACCACCGGTCCTAATGCTGAGGTCGTCAGCAATACACAAACCCCTACTTCCACCAAGGTAAAGGAGGAAATAAAGAACCATCATTCGCCACAAACTGCCAATACACCCAGTGCTTCGGGTGTCGGTGTCTCTTTGACAGCTAACAATGCCCCCAGACCAACAACACCAACGAACCGGCCAAACACTTGGCAAAATACCAATGCAGGACCAGCTGCCCAATGGGGGGCTGAGGAGGTGAAGCTAGTCTCGGGTGATGAGTTCTTCAAGGCTGCGGGTGCAAGATCACCTTTAAAGTCGTACAAGACTGAAGAAAGTCCCGTCTCAAGACGATATGAACAGAACGTCTCTAATTACACCGTAAACAACAACACTTTGGATGCCCGCCCTTCGAACTTGGATATCACACCTGATAACTCAAAATCTTCTTCATCACTTGGAAATGCCTCGCCTGAGAGACGTGCAACTTATACTGTCGCTCAAGGCACCCACGGTAGACAACGAATTGTTGAAAAATACTCGAGCGTCCCTGCCAAACAACCCTCAACCCAGCAGCCAACTCAAGAAGACCGTCATCTCAACACGCTCATCACCCAAAGCGTTCACCAAACGATTGAAATAAAACACGAGTCCCAATCTGACCCTCGCACATCTGTTGACAAGTCAAATCTCCTGACTCATGATGCTCTTGCAAAATCATCTGGGTTCGGCGCGTCTCCAAGTGCACGTGGCTCTGATTTCAAGGTTAGTGAAGAGGGCATAGAGCAACCAAAAGAGGGTATACGAGCTCGACAGGGTGTCTCGGCTGCCGAAGAGTTGATGGATTGGACAGGGTCGCTCATGCCACCACCATGCGATTGGGAGCATGACCGAACGTGGTTTGATAACAAATGGACCCCAGAGTACATTGCTGAGGAGTGGAGACTGACTGTTCCATCTGGACGTGAAGTTGAAGTCGAAATGCATTCTGAAGAGTTCCTGGAAAAGCTCCTCCCCATTGATCCAGTCAACCCAGTTTTCCTGGAAGCTGTGTATACGGAAGACTCAAGACCAGGTAGGTTGAAATTAGTGCCCCTATTTTCCTTCACTTCATGTACTAATTGAATCTAGACACCAAAAACAGTGAAAATGAACAAAAGAGATTGCACAATACCTCTCAAAAGGAGCTTGACAGAAGAATGAAGAAGCATCGAAAACACTTGCCAACATGGGAGGAGGCAAACGCTGAACTCGCAGCTCAAGAAGCTGAAATTGCCGCGTACGAACCCATGCCAAATCAATTCGCTCCTAAAATCGACATCTATCTACGGCCAGCAACCCCTAGCGATGCCATTGAAGTTGCCAAAATCTACAACCACTATATCTGCAATACTCACATCCCTGAGGACCAGTCTCCCATTGGCAAAGAAGATGCCGAATTCATGATCAAAAATGCAAAAGAAGATGGCCTCCCATTTATTGTGGCAATCAAAGGCAAAGCTCCCGTCTTCCACGATGTACAAGGTCGTCCGGTAAAGAACAAGAAAGGCAGTCTACCAGCCTGTGAAGTCGTGGTTGGTTTCATTTTTGCTGAAGCCCTCAACTATAATGTCAAAGGCAACCGAAAGGGTAGATCTCGTACTACGGCCAATCTTCAAGTCTATGTTGCTCCCGATACAACACGCAAAGGTGTTGGTCGAAATCTTCTTGATCACATGCTGCACTCGTTGAAAGCAACACACTCTTTCGAGAATGCCTGCGACTGGCTCAATGTTGACAACGATAAGATCTACACCGAGGAGAACACAAGGCCAAACTTCCACCAACTGATGTTCCAGCTCCCAATCTTGCAAAAAGGCGATCCATATCTGGAGGGTGTTTCTCGGTTTTTATCAAACAACAATTTGTTTAGAGAGCAGGCTCGCTTGTCATCTGTTGGTAGGACCTCACCAAACTACGGATCACCAAAATGGCTTGATCTTGTCTACTTCCAGACACAAGCTTGGCAAAGCGAGGCGTTTGGTGGATTGTCCTAAATTATTTTCGACTGGTGGTACCTCTGGTCATCCGGTCATCATTGTCTCGTAATCGAGTGTTCGCTATGCCAATCACTTCGGCTTTTCGCAGTGGAACAAATGCTCATAAGCTTGACGATCACTTATTTCTCACCCTTTTCATTGTCCATGGTGGAGGAACTCTCTCGAAAAATCCCAATGGATGAGTTTGATTGATAGTTTCAACCCGGGGTTTTAAAATATCTTCGAATGGTTCAGGATCTTTACGAAGGAAGATCTCCTGAGCAACAATTCACAATTACCCCGATTACCTACCTACCTTTCACCAAAAAAATGTTTTTTCTTCGACATTTTCGTTATAATTCTTGATCACCATTTGTTTCTTCCCGCACGAAGGTTTCCACGTTTGTTCCATGAAGGGGGATGGGAGAGATCGAGTATTCGTTATCCCGTGGTGGTGGGTGGAACCTTTGATTTCGGAGGGAGTTACTTATCAGGGCAGCGTGGATAGGGAGTTTGCTGCTTTTTTCCCATCAATGGGAGTTCTATCGTTTTTCAGACTGGGTTGTAATTATGGTGCTTTTTCCTCCAGGTAGTTGAATTGAGATTTTAAAATAAAATATGCTTTATGTGATGAACGAATGTCGTGACGTGATTAGGGTGTGGTGATTCTTTTCTTGATTCAAGGCGAGGTGGGCGTAACCTGGGAGAATTTCGTGCTGAATTCTTTGTCTCTAGTACATCTTGAAGTTTATGCCCTCGGCCTCTCCTGGTACCAAGTATGGATGGGTTAACTTGATGAAACAATGTTTCAAAATGACTTCTAGCTCCTCTTCTCTTCCAAGCTCTCATGAGAATAGCGAATCCTTGGGGCAGAATGAGTTCCGAATTGCCGTTTTTCTCTTTCCATTCGCTGGTCCTGAAGGACCAGAGGTGGAGAAAAATTGAATCTAGGATTTGGAAACCTTCTTACTTTTTTCTATTCTTTCAGATGGGTTGAAAGAAGGGGGTTGGGTGAAAGTTGAGAAATAACATATATTGATCTCCCAGCAGCGTTGACGAGGGAGGGGGTTTTATGACTTTACGGTACACATCTAGCATTCGAGATTACGCACCCATGAAATCAGAGTTTGTCAAGTGGACGTTAGTAACTTACTTGATCTAGTCTGATTATCTTGGGTTCTTTGGATGTGCCTTGGTAACTTGTCGTACCTTAATCTTCCGCTTTAGGATCCTAGGGCGATCGAAATTTGAAGAAGAAGAAAAAAAGAATTCTAAGTTTCGTGATCGTGGAAGCAGCAAGAGGATACTCGCTCACTTGAATACCTAAGTCCACAAGTTTAATTTCTATTCGCCCTTCATGACAAGATTGAATTTGAAGGAAAGCAATCTTCTATTCTTGATTCTCCAATTCCCATAATAATATGAAATATTGGCTTTGTAAGTTGATTTACATTTCTCCCATTCTCGTATGATTTGAAAGAGTGGTGTTAAGTGAATGCTGAGGGATCTTCTGAACTCTTGATACCGCGTTGCTTTCTTTCTCCCTCTCTAGGTTTGGTGGCATTGACGGATTTATAATGTTCCTTAGGGATTTCATACTCGAGGTTATGGGATCAAGGTCTGTTAATTTAATATGCGAAAGGAGTGGGCGGTGCAGAGGGGATAAGCTCAAAAGATCTGGCTAGAAAACCTGAAGGTTCAACAAATAAACCAAGACAAATTCTCAGTTCAATCAAATGCAATTGTTATAATCTCTATCCTACCCAACAAGTACTCCCTCCATCATGTCCAAACCAAATCAGACCTGGATAAGAGGTGGTAGAGGATCATCTTCTGCCTCATTCTGGGCGGGGGCCGCCTCACTATTACCAATTGCCTCTCCTTCCGCTCCTTCCGCTCCTTCCGTGGCATTCTCTTGCGGAGCATTAGCAGCTTCTGCTTCCCGTTGAGCCTCTTCAGCAGCAGCGACCGCGGCATCAATACGTCGCTGTCGCTCAGCTGCCTCCGCCTCTCTCGCTGCAATATGTCGCTCTCCAACACCAGGTACCAAACTAGCAAGGAACAAAAGCAATGCGTGTTCTGCACGTCGGAGTTGTGTCAAGACCCAATTTCCATTTGCCTGTCGACGTTGCTCAATTAATCTAGCAGCAGTGGACTCGGGAGTTGGGTTATTGTTTGTGCCTCGTTGACCAGCTGCGTTTTCGCCTTGAGCTGCTCCAGGTTGTGGTATAGCGGCGTTTGCGGCAGGAACCATGGCAGCATCCGGACCAGCGAGAGGAAGTAAAGCTTCAAGGTGTCTTCTGATGGGACCCCATACTTGATCCGCAGCACCATTGAACAAACCAGTATTAGCCATGAAAATCGCAAATGCCAACCCGGTCACGATGAACCAACGTGTCCAACTCGAATCCCCAGAAGTCAAGAACCATACAACACCAACTAGACGAATGATCAACCAAATTATAGGACCAATCCGTGCAGCCAGAGCACCTGCTCCAGGATTCGCGTGAGCTTGTTGTATTTGGGCAACGCCTTCATTATTTCCTCGACGAGCTCTCACGGCTGGTCTGTTGCGATATTCTGGAAGGCCAACTGGTGCCCCCGCCTCGCCCTGGGCTGCTGCTGGTACTACATCATGTCTACGTCGCCTAGAAGGTTGACGAGGAGTAAAGTAAGATTCCGAGTTGCTGACTAGAAGCGCCCGAGGTCCATGAGGGGAGGAAAGAATGTAAACCATTGATTCGGAATTCTGATTATTGTTGGTGCTTGTTGTGGTTCCTTCAGCTAGCCCTGAACTTGGATTAGGCGACGGTTCGGTCGAATTACCTGAATTCAAGTCTGCAGAGCGAGAAGGATTTGGGTTCGAAGCACTTCTGAGCATATCATTTTGTGTTTGAGAGGCCAATTGCCGGTCTGCACTTCTCAAAACTGCCTGAACATCCAGAGCGGGGTTCGCAGTCGCCGGAGTTTGATGATGATGAACAGACGAGGAGCCTATCGGGAGAGTTGTGGTAGTCTCGTTCACAGTCATTTGCCATCTCTCCCCATTTGGTCCGAAACCTTCCCGGGTATAAGTTGTCGTATGGTCAGGTCTGTGTTGACGACTTGGACTGGCTCTTCCCAACGAACTAGCTCGAGCTGTTCCCCCAGGAGTTCGGTTTCCAGCACCATTCAATCCTTCTGCTGCGCGTCCTCGTTGTTGTTGATTGATGAAGTTCTGAATCGAAGGTGGCATACCATGAGGTGGGCGCATCGCGAGGTGGGGTAATTGAAAAGGTAAGGCTTGGTTGTCAGCAGCAGCAGGAGGATTGAAAAAGGGTATTGTCATTTGTGCCTGTGCGCCCTGGGCCTGCGCCCTCGCTGGATCTCTATACCGGCTTTCAATTGAACCCATCTCCTGCTGCAGACGTAGTGTCTCGCGTTGAAGTTGTTGGAGCCTCTGAGCTATCATATTATGGTACTGCTCGGCTTGGTGGAGGATCTGATGTTGTTGAACATGCTGAAATCCTGGGAGAGGCTGCTGAGCATGCATTCCATGGCCAGGCACCGCAGGAGTAGACTGTGGACGAGGTTGTGGAGGTGGCAGATGAGGGGCCCCCATAGAACCGAAAGCTCCCCCATTAGCAAGAGGTAAACGTGGTGCTGAAGCAGGTTGTGGAATCGCCTGTGGTGCCGGGGCTGGTATGGTAGACTGGGGTCTTGGAGCCGGAAATGCAGCAGGTGTTGCATTATCTTCTGCTGGGCGCAGAACTAAGTGGAGGGTTTGAGGTTCGGGGTTACATAGCTGGTGACATTTGAATTAGCAGAGAATTATACATACAGAACTTCACGGCTCTGGCTTACCACATCTTTCCCGAATATCTGCACCATGGTTTGCGATTCTCTGGCAAGCATTCGACCTCGATGAATAAGTCGCTGCAACTCATTTGGGGGCTTTGATGGTAAGGCATCTCGAATCTTTGCTTTCAATTGCTCGACGGTTGTGGTGGCTGCTAAGTGAGGAAAATTGAGACGATTGGCTCCAACCGATGGCGACACAATTGTCAGCGTGAAGGAAAGCGGTTCTGGTTGCTCCTCATCTCGTGTTGGGGCAGCATTGCCAGCGGCAGAGGCACTCGTAGAGTCTTCAGACATGATGTTTGTTGAGTATTGTTTGCTTGTTCAGTTGTAGTCGAAGTCGCAGTCGCAGTCGTATGGAATAGGTTCGGTCAGTGGTACCAGTATTCCAACGAGCTTCAACGTCCAGAGGAATAAAAGCAAGACTGGCGCATTTGAAGCGGAATAGGCGTGCTGTGCTGTGCTGTGCTATGTTGTGCTATTGCTCTAGCAGTACTGCAGTAGGATTACAGTATGGGCAATGTGTCCTGATGGGTTGCTTTTTAATTCTTGCTCATCCGATTTGAAGCTCTTAGTCTCTATGCAACATGCTACCTGTCATCCACTGCTCAAGTTTAGCTGCATCCACCCCTCCCCTGCACCGGCCCCCGGCGCTAAATACTCCGGCTCCCCGAAATATATTCAAAAGGCCGCCAGCGTCATCGTTCTCGGCACAACTTGCAATACAATTCATTCCTCGCAATTCGACTTCTCTTCTCGATGCCTCGAAAACCCTTTCATAATATCCTCCCTTAAAGTCCATATTCGCCATGGCAATTACACCAATGGCTCGATGTGCGAGACCCCGCATCGTGGGGCGAGTCCCAGGCCAAATTTCGCAAACGCAATGGATAGTTCGATCCCACAAGACCCGAAACTTCACCTACTCATCCCCGAGATACTCGCAGAAGCCCCCCGAATATAAAGATTCTTTTGGCACACGTTTGAGACGGGCATTGGGGGAGACTAAGATTAAATGGGCGCCGATTCCCGTCGGGTTGGGAATTGGTTTCCTGGGTCTGGCCCAATTGTACAGAATAAATGAACGAGAAAAGGCTAGGTTGCGGGAAGAAGACGATGCGTATGTAAAGAGTACTGGAAACGGAAATGGAGATGGCGTTGAGGGCAGGCCCAAGAGACGAGAGAGAATTAGACCTACAGGGCCTTGGTCAGTGTGGATATATATCTTTGAACGAGTTCTGAGCTGATTGGGTGATAGGCAAGTTCAAGTCATGTCAACACTGCCATTAAAAGCCATTTCGAGAATATGGGGGAGATTTAATGAGCTTGAGATTCCCTACTCTCTACGAGTGCCGGGCTTCAAGTTATATTCATGGATTTTTGGTGTCGAGTACGACTCCTCATGCTGCATTTATATAACTCCAACTAATAAAATAATCTAGTCTCTCAGAAGTTTCGGAACCAGATCTTCATGTATACCCCAATCTCGCATCCTTTTTCTATCGAACCCTCAAGCCAGGCGCAAGACCCCTCGATCCCAATCCAAATGCCCTTCTATCTCCATCCGATGGCCGAGTCCTCCAATTCGGTCAAATTGTTAGTGGCGAGGTTGAACAAGTCAAGGGCATGACATATAGTCTTGATGCTCTTCTGGGCACTGACAAACCAGAAACCTCTCTCAACCCCTCAAGCCCCTCAAACATTTTTGCGCCCAAAGAAGGAGCACCCGCACAAAGTACTGCAACCCACCGAGAAGGCGATCAGGAAATCATAAAACACGACGAGGAATTTGCCACTGTGAATGGAATCTCATACACACTACCCAATTTATTCTCCGGGCCACCACAAAAACAAGCCAACAAAAAGACCAGTGATGCGTCGACCAAACCCAAAGCTGCTTCAGAGGCCGAAGTTCGTGCAGATCTTGCTTTGAATGAACGACCTTGGTATTCTCTCAAACCCGAGAACCGTACAGCACTTTATTATGTTGTCGTATATCTGGCCCCAGGAGATTACCATCGATTTCATTCTCCAACTGCATGGGTTGCTGAGAAGCGAAGACATTTTGCTGGCGAACTATATAGCGTCTCCCCATATCTCCAACGAACGTTGCCTGGACTTTTTACGCTCAACGAAAGAGTAGTTCTTTTAGGAAGATGGAGATGGGGTTTCTTCTCCTATACACCAGTTGGTGCGACTAATGTTGGATCAATTAAAATCAACTTTGATCGAGAATTGCGTACTAACTCCTTGACTACCGATACTGCTGCCGATCGAGCAGCTGAAGAGGCAGCCAAACGAGGCGAACCTTATAGTGGATTTGCAGAAGCTACATATGAAGCAGCAAGCCCAATTCTACATGGTCATGCACTCCGTAGAGGTGAGGAAATGGGTGGTTTCCAACTTGGAAGTACTGTTGTATTAGTATTTGAAGCACCAAAAGGAGAAAGACCTAGTCTTGATGAAGGCTGGATGGGTGAAAAGACCAAAATTAAAGGAGGGTGGAATTGGAATGTTGAGAAAGGGCAGAGAGTTAAGATGGGCCAAACTATAGGTTGGGTAGATGAATCATGAATGTGTTCATGAGGATGGGTATGTAAAATATACCTCACTCACTTTACTTTACAGAATGTACAATAACATCTTGAGGAAATACTCAATGTACACATATATGTAATTTCTTGTTTCTATTTGCTACAATGTTAACATGTCTAGGAAAACTAAGCAAACAATCAGTTAACTTGTTTGGCACAATCTGCCAGCTATTGATTTCACGGTCGCAACATGACAAAGGCACGGTAACCATGGCTGCAAGCTTTCGTGGCAATGTTAATGGCCCTGCAGATTCTCTGTGGAGACTCTCAAAGGAATTACACAGGAGTTGGTCGGTCACATGATCGGCCCCCTGAAGCATCCATGAGTACCTGGATGGTTAAGACGAACCATCAAGGTTGCAGACGCGACTGAACAATCACGTCTCTAGGCAAGTCCATCACTTCCCCTTTTACCTTCTCCCCTTCCTCCCTCCCTCTCCTCTCCAACACTGAGTTCCAACCCAATTCCACACAGCATTAACCACCATGGGAGATACCGACCACCACCACATCCACGATGTACTCATCGTTGGAGCAGGACCATGCGGCCTTGCCCTCGCAGCTCGACTACGAGAAAACACGCCCGCCTCACTTTTCACCGAATCTGAACACCAAAGATTCCACTGGATGAAGGCTTCTGCTACCTCGAAACTCACTAGCAAACCTACGAGAACGAGTCGGAGGTCGAATACTGCTCCTGATCGATTGCTTTCTGGTCCTGAGGTTCCTCATGGTATCGACATCGCGGTGGTGGGTATTCTCTGAGCTTATTCTTCTCTTTCCCTTCAGGTTCTTTTGGGGGTGTGGTTTCTCCTCACACTACCTTTTACCTCCGTCAACATCCTTCTTGAAATGACAATACTGATTTCGAGATCTTTCGCAGCTTGATGAGAGTGGCGATAAGTGGATGAGTGCTTGGAATGAGAGATTTGAACGTTTGAACATCAGCCATTTGAGATCGCCCATGTTCTTTCAGATCGACCCAAAGGATCGTGATGGACTGCTAGGGTTTGCTCATCGAGAGGAGAGAGAAGGGGAGTTGAGAGAGATTAAACACGTCGTTGGGAAGGGGTTGAGTAAGCATCAACGAAAGCAAAATTTGAAGAATGGGCCAGTATCTCGCTAAGCGTCGCTGTGAGCTCGTGCTAACATGCCAATAGTGGAAAATCCCAAGAAACAACTTACCTGGACGAGCGCGATAGAAAGGATTTCTTCCGACCAAGCCAAGCCCTTTTCAAGGAACACTGCGAGGATATTGCCAGACACTATGGTCTCGAGAACGTCGTTGAGAAATCACGAGTCACGTCCGTTTCTTACGATACCGAATCCCCTGGCGAGCCTGGAATTTTTACAGTCGAAACTTCTACTGGTATTAAGCGAGCTCGGGTGGTTGTTCTTGCTACCGGTCCTTCGGCGCCTCCTACTTTACCTCCCAGTTGCTCTTTCTGTCATGAACATAATGATGGTATTTCTCATGCTTTTTCGCCAACCACTTTACCGGATTGTGTGCTTCCAGTTCCGATTCTCGACAAGATCAAGGCTGGTGAAGAGATAACTGTTGGCGTAGTTGGCGGTGGTTTGACGAGTGCTCAGATTTCGGATGCTGCGATCAAGCGGGGTGTGTCGAAGGTCTATCATATTATGCGAGGTCCCATGAAGATCAAGCATTTCGATAGTAAGCCTATTCGTTCACTCCATCAAATCAAGTCTTCAATGCGCAAAAGCTAACTCTTTTCCAGTGGATCTCTCCTGGGTCGGCAAATACAAAAACTTCCACCTCGCAAGCTTCTGGTCTGCAGACTCCGACGAAGAACGCTGGGAAATGATAAAAGAAGCCCGAAACGGCGGCAGCATAACCCCCGAATACAAAAAGATCCTTGAGAACCTAGTCAAGTCCGGTAAAGTCGATCTGCACAAATACACCGAAGTCATCGACGCCAAATGGGATCCCCAAACCCAAATGTGGAATCTCGTCACCGAACCAAGGGTTGAAGGTTTACAAATCCATCACATCGTCTATGCCACCGGAATTCCCACCGATTTTATGGAGATTCCTGCGTTGAAACCATTGATTGAGAAGGCGCCTATTAAGGGAGTTGGGGGGATTCCTTGTGTTACTCATGAGTTGATGTGGAATGAGGAGATACCTTTCTTTTTTACGGGACGGTTGGCGGCGCTTAGGTTGGGACCTGCTGCGCCGAATCTTGATGGTGCGAGACAGGGGGCAGAGAGAATCGCGGGGAAGATTGCGGAGATGTTCAAGAAGGAGAGGCGGGACAGCGGATATGCTAGTGAGGCTAGTAATGAGGATGTTGAGGGGGAGGTTGATATGAGGAGATTGGGGTTGGGAAGAGATAATCAGTTTGATATCCTTGGGACTTTGGAGGATTCTTCTTGAGAAATTTCATCGACTCTCGAGTATCTTCATCTGCTCTTGAGAACTTTTGTCAACTCTTGCTTGTGTTGGCAGATGCTTGTTCCGTCTGCCAGTTAGAAGTTTGTCTTTGAGAAGAAGGCTAGCCCCAATGTACATTATAGCAATAAACTGGCTTTGAAAGAAACGTAAAGTGTGTGGCGAAATCCAGTTCTCCAAGCAGTGTTTTGACTACCCCTATTTTAGTTACCTAACGCAGTCCAGACACTTGTGGTGGACTTTAAAAGCAGCAGTAAATAGATAATCCGCCCCCCAAAAAACTAGGTTAATAGTCCTAAATTGTTCTACTCAAATTACCCTAGAAAGTTGGAAACAGCGAGGGCTAGGTAGAACCGAAGGTATTTACTGCCACTTTCAGGGACGGAAACCAATTTGTTCCTCTGGTGCACTATACCAAAACAATAACTGTGCGTCCAAATAAGATTAGAAAAATACCAAAAAAATCAGAAAGGAATCCTTGATAGCTAATCAATAATAGAATATAGTTGCATCTACTTTGTCCCAGTTGTTGTGGTGATTGTACCTTAGCGTGCCACTTAACGTACCCCGCATCTCGGTACTGCAGCTACAGGGCTCCAAGGGCGCGGTCATCAGTAAGTGGTGAGTCTTCCTTATCTACAAGATAGAGAGATTCTGTTGATTCTCAACTTGTTACTGTAAATCTCCATTGAATAAAAACTCCAAAGATTGGTTTCGATAATTGATCAACCATAATCATGTCTTCAACACAGACAATATCCCTCGACGCCCTTCACCCCAAACGACCAGCGTCCCCTAAACAAAATCAAACCCCCCGAACACTCGAAACGTCCGAAAACTCGGCATTTGAGCCTACCAATCCAGATGCAATTATTGCTGCTTCTCGTCTTGCGGACGCTAATGTTCCTGTTGGCGGTTATGTAGGTTTTCATCTCTTGGTTTTGAAGATATATCAATTCGCCAGTTTCATCCCACTTTCTTCCGAAGCCATCCCCAACTGGCAAAATACTCACATTTCTTCAACCCCAGAAGCTTTTCCAGATAAACAACCACTAACTCCGTTTCTTCTAGGGCTGGGTAGTAATTTTTGCCTGCGCCATGTTGACATTCTGGTTCGTAGGAACAACCTATTCATGGGGTATCATGCAAGCAGCACTCGTAGAAAGAAAGCTTTCGTCTCCCTCTACTATTTCATTTATGGGCTCTTTGGCTTGTGCGTTGATATCTTTTTGTGCACTTGCAAATGCCGGACTCATTCGAAGGATTGGAGCAAGATCTACTGCTCTTGTTGGGGTAGCTCTCCTTGGAGGTGGAAATATTCTGAGCGGATTTACGACGAAGAGTGTTGGTGGGTTGTTTGTTAATACTGGGGTTATTTGTGGGTTTGGGTGTAGCATGCTTTTTATGGTAATTAACCACTGCGTTTCGAAAATGGAGAAAGCGCTAAATTCTTGTTAGGTCATTGCCACAATTCCCGCTCAATACTTCAGTAAGAAGAGAGGTGTTGCAAATGGAATCGTTTACGCTGGTGGTGGACTGGGAGGTGCATGTATCTCTTTCGGGGTAAATGCAATGATTCAGAAGCTTGGCCCGGAATGGACCTTTAGAGTTCTTGGACTTGTTATCCTGGCTACGGGTATTCCGTCAGCATTGCTCATTAAGGAGAGAGCACCTCTTACTAATTCCACTTTCATCGAATGGTAAGGTTTCCCGAATGCCAAATGTTTTGAGCTCGCTAACTCGAACCTAGGGAACTCTTTAGGAATCCTCAGTTCACTGTCCTATTCTTTGGTATGCACTTTCTCATTCTTTTGTTTCCTGTCCACCTGCACTAAGAATGGACATCACTAACCGAAGCCCCTTAAGCTGGAGCATTGGCAACGTTTCCCCTTCCCGTAGCACCCTTCTTCCTCCCACTCTACTGCGCGACCGTCGGTTTAACTCCTTCAACAGGAGCAGGTTTAGTAGCCGGCTTCAATTTTTCCTCAGCAGTGGGACGTATCTGCTGCGGGTTCCTCGCCGACTCAATCGGACCAGTCAACACACTCTTCCTCTCCTTAATCCTCAGCGCATTGAGCATGTTGGTTATTTGGCCGGTATCTGAATCTCTTGCTCCATTGATTGTGTTTGTGGTTATTAATGGGGCTGCCAATGGAGGCTTCTTTTCTACAATGCCAACGGTGACCGGAAATCTCTTTGGCTCGCAGCGTGTGGGTGTTGCGATGGGGATGTTGGTTAGTGGGTGGGCTCCGGGGTATTTGATGGTATGTTTCTACTGATTTCTTTAACTAGCTTAGGCTTTTGATTTGGCTGGATTGGACTAATGTGTTTTAGGGTGCTCCAATTGCTGGATATTTACTTGCTGCTTATGGAGGGGAACATAGTGGTCTTCAGGCTTATCACCCTTCTATATTTTATGCTGGGTCAATGGCACTGGCCTCTGCTATCGGAATTTTGATTGTTCGCTTAAGAATCAGCAGAAGTATTTTTGCAAAGTTGTAGGCATCACCATCTAGGTTGGGTAGCTTGGTACTTGGAGCAATACTTGCTTCCTTGATAAAAGTACACCGGCGAGAATTAACGCCTCAAAATTTGAACTCTGGGGTTACAATTATCGTTTTTGCACATGCATTATTGTACTCAATAATTCATTTCAAGTATTTTGGTTTCACCAGTGCTCAGTCCGCTCTTGAATTCTTACCGCTTAGCCAAGTCGACATCGTCTTGCAAACTAAAATTGAATATCGGCGACCTACACCCTTAATCTGTTTCAATGAAGTTAGGATCATGTATTGTTCAAGATGTGTGATGAGGTTGTTGTGGTGTTGGAGGGCTTGTCTTGAAGATATGGTGGGTATGCGACATGGAATTGAGGCTGGAAACGTACCTCGGTCAGAGCCACCAAAACGAAAAAAAGTCAAAAGATAGGGGCTCTTTTGTTGCTAAGCTGTTGTTGATGAGTAGTAAATGAATCTTTTATATCGTGATTAGAAGTAAAACCGTCCCAGTTGCCATTCAATGGATTGTACTTCGTGAAGGTTGACGATGCTTTTCGCGTGCCAAGAACTTACGGTGGGGGAGGAGACAGCTGTCTTTGAAGACGCATACTAAAACAATTACTAAAACCACATAGTCGAAATTTCAACCGCGATTTTCTTTCATGGTTGTCCGAGCCCTAATTTTCCCGGGGGGAAAAAAGTATTATCCCAAAACGTGGGAAGAACCAAGTTTTTCGAAGAGACCTGGGACGACAATGCGCGGCAGGTTTTAGTACCGCCGTCGCATTCCATCTCACAACTTCTTAAGCCTTAAAAGAAAATCTCAAAAATAAAACAGAACTCTGAGAAGACTTTCCAGCTGCTAATTACTGCTTTTCCAAATCATTATAAGGTTTTAAGTCGTGGTTGTGTTTTTATTGCAGGTCTGCGACTGTATCTCGTGTACTAAATTCCGGCACTTCACAGCACTATAATTGTAACCCCCGAAAGATGTAGTAAAAACATGAAAGAATTTAGAAAACATTTTTTTAAAAAAATTCTAATTATTTATTCAAACCAAGTCTTGTGCAAGTACGCTATGTTGCCGTCAATGAATTCTTGTGCATTACCAGGTCCTGTAACTCTGTTGAGGTGTCAAAATCGAGCGTGACCTGACCTACCAGGATGGAAAAAAGGAATTTCCTCGCTCGAAAAACTATCTCAAATTTGAAATTAAACCGTAACACAAAAATCGAGAAAGATGGGACTTTGTTCAATTATTAATTGCATCTTAGAGATCCATTCTAGATTTTTTTAGTATTTTTCTGATGATTTTTAATAACGTGTTTCACAAGCGAGTCGCCCACACAAGCGAGTCGCCCACTTTTTCAAC